>JABASI010002720.1:0-18646 GCA_019776505.1 Tomocerus nigrus | reverse complement strand
TAAATAGGATAGGCCGTTAATAATTTCTTTGGGACAATCGAATTTTTATAACATTTTAAATCATATTAGTTTACTTATGGGACGCCCCATATTATTGGAGTTATTGGACGTGCACACAAACAATACCAATACGATGTATATACATAATATTATGACACTATTGCATTATCCGTGTGATGTTCTCAATTGACTGTATTCTATTAATACCATTATTATTACAAGATATTACTAAATAGAAAGCAATCTGCATACCTTTGCGCATAACTTTTTCATTATAAAGCTAAAAATCATATACTTATTTTAAAGTATTTATTTGTGGTTGTTATTATTTCTCTCGCTCGTATACACACCTACTTATTTACTTACTACTTAGGTATAAATATACTTAATACTGCAAATGTACATAGGCCAACATTTATTACAAAGATGTATATACATAATTCAATGGTACTACGTACTTGGTACTAAAATTAAAGTATAAGAAAGTAATTGTGTAATATGTATAGATAAATAATACAATGAATCACAAAGGTGCGTGAGGAAAGATAGGTGTGACTAATTAATAAATATATCAGTGCAGTGGTACTTTAGTTTTTAATGAAATGATGCTATATATAAAATGGACATGGGACTAGGGACACCTCAAGAGAAAGCGGAATCACTGCAAAAATTTCACGCTCAGTTGTCTTTGACATTGTCGCGTCAGTCAGTTCACTCCAGTCCAGCCCAATAGAGCAGAAAACTGAATTCTGAAAAATGTAGTCTGTTAGTCCTCCATAGGTATAAAAGTATAAACTACTCGTTCAAAGATGTAAGCTAAAAATGTACACGTACAGACGTACAGATACGTTCCTCTCTATAAGAAGATCGAGTTTTAGGTAGTTTTGTTAACGTTTCTCATTGTTACATCTTCCCAGTTGTGTACCGCTTCAAGAACCATGTACTATGTAATTTAATATTCAGAAATACAAATACATTAGATTATAAATACGATAAATACGTAAATAAATATGTGACAGCACTACTGCCATTTTACTACTACACACGGGTAAACGATAGGCATCCTCACGTCCAAATGTTAAATATTGTCTTCGTGTTTAAAATTGATGATATTAAATGTCAATGAATACTTAAGTTAGGCTCTGTGTATGTAATTGTTGTTACTGTGAAAAATCTCTTGTAAAATCTCTTTCTCTGTGGATGAAAGCAATGTTTTGATGATACAAATACAAAATCGTTTAAAATCACCCCAGAAAACATCTTTTACATTGCTACCAAACGGTTTCTTGCTTACTCTCAACATAAGTACCCAATATACATATAATATGAGCACATTCTTTGATATTTCTTGTACAACGTGGCTTTTACTGTGTGAGTGTAAAAGAATGTTTGACAGGATATAATAAATGTCTAGGCAAGACACGAGACACCATCAGATAATGCATTTCGCTACATTAAATACTACGTACACTTGTGTTGCGAAACCCTAATGATGACTATGATGAGCCCCAGTAGTCCATTAGTATATAAGCTAAAATCGATTTCGCAGCACAAGTGAAATTGTGTTGAATGAGCTACTAATAATAATATTACTAACGGCTCCTTTCTTAAGGCGCATATACATAGCTATGTAACATTATACGATGACTACCTATCATATAACAATCTGGTATTACTATATAAGCAAGTTTATTTGAGTGGCTATAGAAAGGCTTTGTCATTTTAGGGATTTGGATACCATTGCATTGCATTGATATTGATACACTATTTATTTAAGCATCCAACAAGGTAGGTAACATTTGACAAATATATCTGTTTCTCTCTTGAATTTCTAAATTTCATTCAGTATTTTCTCCGTAGATAGCAAAATTCCGAGTTTTAATACGTGCAACCCATACAAGTCAAGTCAACTTCCTTCTTATTTGCTCGACAAAGAAATGCTGAGAGTTGAGAAAACTTCTCGGAATTGTAGCGTTGACCTATAACCTTATGCTATTTGGTCTAAAAGTGCAAATACTAGAGATATGTGCTTGTAATAGATATGTGAACACACATAATCTTCTAGTTGCGAACAGATTTCGCAACACTATGGATTCTGGAGCAGTAACAAAGGGTTATTAGGCATAATAAAGCTGTGAAATGCGAGCCGAGACGTTACATAAAAACCACGCAACTCTCTTAATAGAATCAAATCAGCAAATCCAATGAAACATGATATCCTACGTTAGAGAAAGTTGTGACAAATCTTTATTGTTTTCATAACAAGTATGTGGCGAGGGTATGCACTAATCTGTTCTGTCATACTATAAATAGAGCATCACAGAAATAATGACCGACACCATTACTGTTAGCGAATAGATTATGTATGAAGATGTTATGTAATTTCCAATTTGTTGAGCTGGCATTACATCTCTTTCTCCCCTACTGTGCCCACAGAATTTTTCCGTGAAATGTGATACAATTTACTGTATCCCTATAATTATTTCTGACATTTACAAGTCGTCCCACTGGAAGAAACCAAAGTGTTATAAAACATAAATCTATTCATAAATTTGAGATATCTTTTAATAGAAGCGTTGCGTAATTTTCCTTTCAGCGTTTAGTGATTGTATTTTTTTTCTGGAGAGTAAAAATAGAACAGCGGCCTCCTCATATCGGATAAACTAGAGCAGAAAGCACATCCTTTTCTCATAATTGTGCGTAGATAGATGCAAGGGAAATGTTAGCACCTAACTGTCCAAGCGGTTGTATTTTAAGAATTTCTTGTTCTTCTACGGCTCTCCTAAGTAAGTGGCTGTGTTAGAAGACGGATGATGAATTGTGTCTGAAATCATTCCAGCGTTATCACACATTCATTCTTGGAATAATTCATGACGATCGAGTTTCTCAATTTTTCTTGAGGACTTATCTAATGGTCTATTGTGCCAAGTGTCCAATATACATGGCTATTAAATCATAATAAGGAAATAAAAAAGTAAAGGAAACCAAGAGACGAGTTACCACTACATTTCCGGTGAAAGCAACTACCTGTAATAATTTGGTCCTTGCGCTTTCTTACGGCTCATTACTTCTCTCCAGCTCAGTGGATAAAGCTGTTGTTGTGAGAATCTCATCGCAGATATTGGATTTGAGTTCTCTTTTTTATTGTCAGGAAGGAAAAAGACGATACACAGAGAACAAACACTACGTACTTAGTTGCATTTGTCATCAAAGGATAAGGTTACATTATTAGCTACTAGAAAATAAAAGTCTTATCTCCATATGCATAAAACAAAGGACATGCAGATAATATGAGATATGAAATTAGAATCTCATTTTGTAAGGAAGGACAGCCCTTTGTACGTTAGAAGATCACATGAAGTAGATTGATTCTTATTATTAGACGGCGGAGCCAATAATGTATTTATTATCTCCTCGCCTTGTCTACATATTTATGATGAGGGACATTAGAGATGTCTATTGGTGGTGGACGTGTTTAGTATTGCATACATTGTACTCGTATGTGTTCAATGTTGACTTGGCCACAACTGTGAGTCACTCAGTTTGCAAGTGATGTTTTGACGTCATGCACTTGTAGTCGCAAATAAACTAAATAGGCATACCTAGGCATATTATTGCATTTTCACGATACTACAAAGTTAAATGCATGTGAAAACGATTATATTTGTACTGATGACGAGACAAGTGAATTAATAGCTAAGTTGACTACACGTACGTAGCTATCATTCTAGTAAGCAAATAAGTAACTAAGTAAGCACGAAGGCAAGGCAAAGGATAGATTATATAAGCTCTGCTATTAGTATTCGATCGAAGCTAAAATTATTATGTGGGAATATACGTCACTAATGTTGTTGCTGACTTTGACTTGAGCAACTCCGCTGACTGACTATCTAGAATCTACATGATCGCGCTAGGCTCTCCTGTAAACCCTTTTCATGCCATAATCAGCTTTTATTCCCGTCGCTCTCATACTATGCACTTAACGCAAACCTCGTACCTAGTGTCCAATCAGACTTAAATAAAGCTTTTAACAATGTTTACATTAGCCAGGCATTTGTTACTTATGTGTATTTCTCCATACCTAGCTACCTTTACCTAACTCTAAAAAGGCTGTCGCTGCTCTGCTGCAGGTGAGGGAAAGCAGGAGCCATTCTCGTGTCGCATTGGAGATCATAATATTTCTAGCCACTTTTGCTAAATGATTCCTAACTCCTAGTCCGGGCAGACACAGACAGTTTCTATGCTCATCAGTAGTCGTCTTTAGGAAGTGCAAGCAGTGCAAACGCTTGATATCTATATCCTTCACATGTAATCTACAATCAGCTAGTTGTGATTGCCTTTAGATGCATTGTCTATGTTTCCACTCTTGTCCCAGTGTCATTGTCAATAAGTTCAAGTGAGAGCTATTATTAGCATAATAATAGACATTTCCCAATTTCAACCATGCAACACACTTTACACGATCTAAGGAAAGGAACCATTTAATGCATTTGAAATGATTCTAAAATATGCTAAAGAAATGAAGCTAACGGATTATTCGTTAGATCACAGACGAGACTTGAAATACTCTTGAAAATTCCAATGCAATGTCTTGACTATCCTCGAGTTACCTTACTAACTTAATTGTCATACAAAAAATATTTACGCAGTCTTAATGTAGAAACTGGTGGTCTGTCTATACTGGGTTCATACGTATTTACTATTTATACTGTAATGCGTTGATGTGTCTTGCTTGTTTGTTTGTATTTGTATCTCTGATCCACATTATTATAATGGAGAACCAATGACCAAGTTCAATCAGTAAGGCTATTATAAATGTAGGACGAAGGAAGATGAAGATATCTATCTCCCCTGTGTGTAGTAAGTTGTACTTTATAGAACTGTAGTTCAATACCCGAGTCACTCCACACCACTAGAACACAATTCTCCTAATTACTTTTCCTCGTTACGAGTATATAGAAGCCAAAAGCAATTGTACGTAATTTATAAGGATGCAGGTATAGGTTACTAGATAGAGAAGCTATGATAACCACAAGAAACCAAACTGGATAGAAAACCAAATGAACTAGTAAAAATAGGGACACTACAGATAGTGTTACGTTACGACGTCCTGTTAGCTGGGTAGTCTTTTAAATGGTAGTTTGCTAATTTATACAGTTCATGTAGATACTAGATATGCAAAGATAGCAAACTGCCTAATATTAGCATCTCTCTATGTGTTTATGTCCGTTTACATTAGGAATAGTAGCTAAAGAAAATGAGGGATCATTCGTTATTGGTAGTAACCTGTGAGTTATGCAATTACTATATGTACTAGAAGGTGTATTGTATTGTAGTAGGAGTGGATGGTAAGTGGCTTGCTCGACTAATTGCATTTGTAGTTCATCTGTACCACTGAGTCCACCAGCAGATGGGATTTTTGAAATAAGATTAGTGTAGCAAGCCTACTACAATGTCCATAGGGGACAAGGATAACTAACTATACTATACACTCATTGCTACATTGTGTAAAGAAAATGCTGAGCAATGCATCAGTCTAATGCTAATTCCCTGCTCTTTTATAAAATCAGTGAATTATAAAGGAAGTAGACGCAGGTAATGTCTGTCGAGGAGCGTGTAGTCATTTACTTAGTTAGTATTGTAGCAAATTCTGTGGGGATCTTAATGGAGAAGTTGGCAAATAGTTTTTGATGATTGTTACATATAAGACGGAGAGCATAAAATAGTTTCTGCAACGGAATCTTAAGTTATTTTGTATAAATTCACATATTACTACCTGTACTGTAGTACTATTTTGTCACTCAACTACTTTTACACAGAAAGAAAGTGTGTAATATTGCATTGCATACAAAGATATACATACATACATGAAATACTATTCAGTCAGCGGTGTTACTCAATACACTACCGTCAATAACTAACAAGGTACTATTTGTAAAAAATAACTTATGACTTTTCCAGGATTATCCCTCCAGAGACCCGGAAATTATTGTTACTTAAGTCAAACCAATGAAACAATTAATTGCAACAGAAAATGTCCTTCTGTCTCTATGTAAGTAAGTAAGTCTTGTATTCTACCATATTACTCTGTACATCTATTTACTACTAAGCTCAATTAGCATTGGCCTATCATATTATGTAATCTACCACTCTGTAAAAAAAATCTTTATGAGCTAGTATATTGTGAGCGCAAAAATTATACTATATAATATTATTGCTCTTAATAAGTACTTTTACGAGTATATGTAACTACATTTGTCATCATTGTCTGTACCATGCACAAAGTTACTTTTTACTGTGCATTAATTATAAACATAAATATTCTGTACTATATTAATGCTATCAATAGTGTCAAATGACGTCGTCAAGTATTGTAATGTACTGTGCTGGTTGGTGTGCAAGGGCAACGTGAAATTTTCTCTTACTAAAACAACTCACGATCAATTCTACATAATATGTACTTAAATACATTTTCCACTTATTAGGAAGGAACTCTATCTTGCTCGTTTATAGTAACTAGGTACTAATATTCTTTGTAATATTCCGCACGAAGGAACGAGAGTAGAAATGCAAAATTCAAACGCTGTTAAAAAATAAAGGGAATTAATGAGAAAAGATGGGTAACTCGATGAGGTAAAATTAAATGAGGGTTTTAATGATCTAGGAATATCCGCCCCCTGTCTGACTATGAACTGTGAAGTGTAGTGTATCTATCTATATCAAATATTCTGTGTGACTCTAAAGTCTCCCTGAATGATACCTGAGAACCCAATTCAATCCAAATCGGTTTCGTTTTTCCGTCGGATTCGCAGGAAAATTCTTTTACTCGTCGACGAAGTCAGCAGAGTCAGAGTCAGAGCTATGTCGACTTAGAAGTATTCTTTGGTTTAGAGGCAAGGAAATGGTCTGCCCGCATCTCCATGTTTGGATTAATCGATTCGTTTTCACAAAACGTACGTACTGCTTTGTACCTCACACACACACACTGACTACTACAGAACAGACTTCTACAGACCTTAAACGTATAAGTATACTACAAGAGAACAGAGCTCGAATATTAACTTAGTAGATGACTACAAGATACCTAAGTGCATACTTACATGCATAGCCTACATTTCCCTATAGCTCCTTCCTTACTTTCCTATTTTCCACACTTTGTGTCTGTTCTTCTTTAGCCGGCCCTGTGTTTCTGTCTCTCTCTCTCTCTCTTTCTGTGTCCTAGTCCTGCCTGCCTGCTCCTCTTTACTCCTGTTGCTGTTGTCTCTCTATTATACGTTTGTTTCAATCCGAATTCTAAAAGTACATAATAATATTCATGCATCTTACGCTAAGTTAGCCTTCCTCCCAGCAGCGATGTTCTGTGTTCCTGTTATCGCCTCTACATATCTCTTTATTGTCTCCTTGTTGATTCAACTGAGTCTCTATGTACCTACTCCACTGTGTGACTTGATATAATAATACCTAAGCCCTCTTTGAACTATAGCTAACCTATTAAGTACAGGTAGATACGTAACTGATACTCTTTTGGAGGTGTATATTTACAGACAATCATTGAGTCGTTCGAGCCACGCTAAAATGTAACATTCTATCTGAATGCCTCCGGCTAGACGAATGTGTAAGGCTAATTGAACGATGAAATTGACACTTAAGTAAAATACGTAACTCTGAACTGAAGTGAGTCGATGCATTGTACAACTAAACGATGAATACCTTAAAATACGTAGACATGCACAACTAAATTAATGTCTGATGCTTACACTTACATACATACACTACATATAAGGAGTTAACAAAATGCAGTTGTAGAAATAACTTTACAGAATTTTTATAACTTACTTGAACTTCTGCTAATTCTACTAATACGCTTACTTTATCAACATGTTGGTAGTTAATTAGTGCGTTGTGTATAAGTACTCTTCGTGCTTTTTATGCAACAACACTGAGGTTACACTACCTACGATACACATTGTTAAGTCTACTGATTCGAAAAATGTACTTGGACATACTGAAGCCTGTGTTTTTCATTGGGAATGGAAAATTATTGGAACATTCGAAAATAGCAAACAATCTTGGAAACGTTGTACCTGCGCAAGATGTTTTCGATCATTATGTGATTTTTATTTTGATGTACCTATTTGATGTAATGAGAGAAATAAGAGTAAGATGTACTTCAAATAAGACCAACGACTTTTCTCCCTTTAATCACCACCCATTTCAATTCTTTCATCCACATTCATAAACCATTGCATTTACATACTTTTAATTGCTATACAACTGCTATTAAAAAATAAAACACATTCATAAAGCATTTTTGGCTTAGTAAAATTAATTTACGCTCTTGCATATAAAATAGCATTGGCAATTACACGGGAACTCATATTATCAAGTTTAATTATACATTCGCTATAAGGTGCATAAATGTCTAAAAATTGATTAGTACTCCAGTGTGCAATGAAATTTGCCACAAAATCATCAGCATCTAAAAACATTGAATAGAAAATGGCATTAGTATAATCATACTTATTTTAAGATTATTACAATTTGCAAGTATAGAGGGAAATAAAGATGAAAAAGGCAGTAAAAGGCATATGAATGCAGGATAATAATATATAAGACGGCTGTTTCACTTTAATTATTACGGCGAAACATAATAACACGGTTTAGCCTTAAATTATTATACTCTTCTGTATATTAGCATTAAGTCGTAAACAAAAAAGCAGGCTAGGATCAAATCTTATATTGCATGTGCTACGTGTGTGTGTTCACATTGTTTTCAAGGGACTATTGCTCATACATTCATAAGCGTATCATAATATAGAGGTAACCTGATCTGATCTTAGTTATGACCAGTGGACCGTGTGCACGCGATGCAATGGACTTCATTCTCCAAGTTACTCCACATAATGGAAAGGAATATAAGGAAAACAAACTTATTTCGCATTCTAATCATCACCAATATCACATGTTATCAATTTTAAGACTGAGACCATTTTTCGAGGAGCAGAAGACAGTGGAAGTGTTAGTTTACTTCCCAGATCATCACACAGTTGATAATCACAAGATTTGTCGACCATAAGGTGCACAAACTGTTAGTGATCATGACACCCGTGATTTCATGCAGCAGCAGGGCGTTTTCAAGGGGCTTTCTTCTTTTTCTCTCCTCTCTTTACTCGACAACGCCTATAAACTTAACTTATATGCAAATTAGGTGACGTCATTGGACGAAAGGATTCCTCCGGAAGACAGGTCAACTGGCCAGCCAGTACCTACACTGCTAAACTCTTGTTATTGCATTTCTTCAGCCGGTATTGACATCCAATTGCTCATCAATTCCCCATTCACTCCTCTTGCAACCAAGATCCCAGCTTCATGACAAATACGCACACTAATAGTACGTTCTAGCATAGTCACAATTTTCTCTGTGCATATGGCCTTAGCTGTGCTGTAACATGAAATAATTATACGAAACGCTGTAAGATGTGCCTTTAATATTATTATAAGCAGAACTATGTCTCATGGACTAGGTATTATTATTACCTACATATATGGACCGAAGAGAAACCACTCTGCCTTCTCCTACAACCGTCTGCGCTCAAACAGTAAGTTAAAACTCAAGAAAGTACAAAATAAAGAAAAACCACCTTATATTATTCTCTTTTTCAGCACTATAGATATCCCCTTCCTTTGCCATCAGTCTCATAATCTTCTACACTCCCTACAGACTACAGTGTAGTTTGGGCTTACTGAAGTTATCTACCCCAGAAATATTCTCCGATCCAAAAATCATATTTTCTTCTTACATTGCTTTAGAAAGGCATTTTTAACTTCAGTGAACACTTTTATATAACTTTTTAGCTGTTTACGGAACCATGATGATAATGTGTGAAGTACAATGCATTTTCATACTCTTCCATGCTTCCATTCCATCCACCTAAGTAACTTACAATAACATACATATTTGTATTTTATAACCTTATAAAGAAATACGAGAGGAATATGGATTACTGGACTGGAGTGACTGGACATAAGGTTGCATAAGTAAAAAAACGTATATATATCGTATGAACAAGAACATTATACCGTACGAGATAAAACGGCCTTATACTTAGCTATGAGGATCTGGAGATGAAGGTTGATGAGATGGATCATTATACTACAGGCAATTACACAGCAGATCAGAGCCAGCGATGAGCTTAGGAGAGTTTAGGGTTAAGGTACTACTTACATTTACATTTCATATAAGATTATGAGGATGAGGATGGGTATGGGTATATTATAGTAGGACGAGTTTAGATACTTCCCAGCGCCATGCACTCATTTACATTCTCATTCTCTGCACTCGACTTACAAATCCCTCATATTAACCTTAACTTTGTACATGTCCACTCTTAATATCATTGGGAAAAGTTGTAACTGATATTCAATTCTAAACTATTTATAACGTAACCCATTATATAAATATGAATAATAATGATGAATATAATGGAGCATGTATTTATATTGATTAATGATGAGAAAAGGGAAATGCAGTTTGCCTAGACTGTAATATAATCCCAATGAACGCAAATATTCACAATGTATGAAAGGAGACGTCTGAATGGCATTCCCACTCATTGTCAATTTCATGAAGCTATCATCCGTCTTATGTCTGTAAAGCTACTTTGCTACGAGAAATAGAAAAATACAGAAAAAAAGAAACGAAGAAATAATAAAAGAAAAGGAACGAAGTATAAATCCTGAAATGGATATAAGCTGACGATGTGCAGACGATCTACGTCTACGTCCTATCGGCTTTGGAGGGCTACCTGAGATTTTCCTTCAACTTCAGACGCGTTACACTTTTCACATGCATACGCCTTTGATATACGATATACCTACCAACCTACCGACGTATATTCATCACATCAATCTATTTTCAGGCCACGTGAGGAGGATTTAATTTATTACGTTTATTACTAATTCATTCGCTGGTGTACCCAACTACCCAATATTTCCTCAAAGTATAACTATACATTTTATTAAATAGACAAAAATCAAAAATTAATTTTGTTTCATTAATTTATAAAATTTTTGTTTCAACTGAAAACATTTGTAACTATTAATTACTTTCAATGAGTGAATTTTTAGTGTCGCCATAAAGAAGGATTATTATTGGTCAACTATTAGTCAAAGGAAATATCGAAAATGGTCATGGAAATATAGAAAATGGCCATGGAAATATGGAAAGTGTCATTGAGTATTTTCATTGTTAAAAAATGGAATATGGCAACAACAAAATGTGAAAAATGATGACATTTTTACTCATTCCGTCAGTGATGTTCAAAAGCGATTAGTAAGCTGAAGAAGTATTGCAGTCGAATATGAGGACATTTTAAGTAGTCGTGAACAACTACAAACTTTATGCTTTCCCCCAATCGGGATTTGGTCACTGTATTAAATTCATACAAACCACGTAAAAGTAAAGTTAGTCAATCATTGCTTCTATTTAGGAAACTGTTTGCCACTTTGACTAAAATCTCTTGCGTTTTAGAACTTAGTCTGACTGCCGTTTTAGTCTCAATTTTGCGTAATTTTGCGTTTATTCATAGATTACAAAAATAGTCATTTTCCTCATTAGATAATGGCAATTATTTTCTCTCAAATTGTTGCTCCAGAAAATAACTAGTTAGCTATAGCTATAGACTCTAGCAAACACCCACTAGTTTTAGCTGGCAAAAATATAAGTGCCCAACCGATGGTACTGTTGCTGGTCTATGCATGGATTCATGTACCTATATTATTATTTCAAATCATGATCTATATTAGTAAGTCTAAGTAAATTAGATAGAACAAACGAACAAAGAACGTAGCCCATGCAGCGTTGCATACGATTGAAGATGTAAAGGGAATGATTTTAAGTGTGTAGGAGATGAAAGAAAGAGCGGAAATCAAAGAATTAATTAGCGGACATTATTTTTTGCGTTATGAGCAGGACTAACAAGAAATATTTCCCTCACGCTGCCTCCCTATGGCACAGTTAATTAAGTTCATGTAACAGATATGTAAGTAAATTACAATTGTTTACAGCAAATATCCAGCAAGAGACACAGGACATGTACAAACTTCCATTAATAAAAAACAAAAACATTACATGGTTGAGTGGAGCTGGTTGTTTTCCTGAATAATGTGACGCTTGAATGGGCAAAAGTTATATTTTCTAAAAATAACAAAGGAATGTCTATATTTGCACGAAAATCGATCCCCGACACCGATGTCTTTTGCGTCAATGGAGCGTCATGGACTATTATTATATAATTTTCTACGTTTCATTTAGTAGGCAATTTCGCTGGGATTCGCTGGCTGGGGGAACTCTATCGTGCAGCAGTAACAGTTGGGTCAGCCAGTGCTCAACTTGCTCGAATTTTAGTCTCCGTTCTGTCACTTTGTTCGCATATCATATCAGCCTGCTTTATTAGCAAAAACACAATTCCGTGCACGTAGTTAAACAAGCAATAAGTTAGTGTAAGTGGATAGAGTCGGACAAACTTGTTATTATGAGCGGAGTAGCACTCTGTACGCAGACACAGATAAAACATCGCCTTTGTACTTATATTATTATTACCTTTTAGAGTCCCCTATCCCTCCTCCAATTTATCTCATACTCATAAATGATCTCTATAGCAGACAAAATCATTTATAAGGAAGAAAGCATCTTATGCATGATTATATTACTACCGTCGAGACCATACGTAAATTATATTGAGATTGAATTGTTTATAAAATGGAATGACCTCTATGACGCTATATATTTATATAACGCAACATAATTTGACACTAAGGGCCTGCTCGTGATGGCACAACCCAACGTATACAGTTTTTAAAAGGTAAACAGCACTTTAGTCTAAAGATCAAGCTTTCTTTCACTAGGCTGCTTCCCATATAAGTTTTTTCTATATTTACATTAATTATATGCTCACATTTTCAATACCAATTAGAAGAAAGCATTGAATATAATGTACGGTGTATTCTCAACTTAAA
This sequence comes from Tomocerus nigrus, assembly GCA_019776505.1. NCBI lineage: Eukaryota > Metazoa > Arthropoda > Collembola > Entomobryomorpha > Tomoceridae > Tomocerus > Tomocerus nigrus. The sequence goes on along the minus strand of JABASI010002720.1, from coordinate 5,629 downwards.
TGCAAAATACAATTAATCAGAAAATTATTCATGGTAGCATTATATTTATCCTATGAAATTAAAGAAGAAATATATTATAAGAAAGTATTCGTATAAGTACGTAATTAATACTTTTGTATGACTGTAATGACTGTGTTAAAAGATATGGGCGACATATAGAGCAAGAAATCCAATTTTTATCACAAGTGAAAATTTGTTGAAATGAATATGCCTGAGTCATTGAATACGTTTTTATTTGGTTCATTACTATTTTCCTTTGCTATTATTTAATTGTTCACGTGCATATAATATTATTCGTATTATGTACACACCAAGTAGGTATAATATAATGTAATATAATATCCTCTTCTATATTTGGTGCTTTTTACCGCTAATATCTAACTTTGTAATTTTACATCAGTGAAAAAGAACTAATATTTGTAGTACATCTTCTATCTACCTAGCCGAGGTATATATTAGTAAAGGCAGGTATTCGCAGGTTTAGAAACCGTTTAGTTTAGGCTCTTCAGAGCTCAGGTAAGAAAGGGAAAAGAAAGAAACTTGCAATTCAAACTAGGTGGATGGTCTACAGTGCCCTGCATTAAACGCACATGTGTAGGAAAAATAATATTCCATTCATTTGGATGCGATGATCAGATAAGAGTAAAGCGTGGAGAGTAAAATATTTCTAGGAGACTAGGGGATATCTGTGCACATATCATAAAATCATATCGGCTTACCCGCGAGCTTTTTGTTAGGGTTAATGGTAACAGGTACAAAAGCTAGGAAGATACGGACGTCGGAGTCATTAGAATGGGTACTACACTACAATACAACTAAGTCCTTCTTATAAAAAACATTCATTTAAATACATAGATAAAACCTCTAGAGGTTAAGTAGGCACTGCACTGTATAAGAAGAAGAGTAGTGAAGTAGTAGTAGTAGTTGCTGAGCGTGTATTGTAAATTGTAGCTAACTCTGTGAATGTACCATGAGGTTGAGTTGAGGTACCTACTATAAGAAAGATGCAGCAACGTACTTTTACATTCATAGATTCCCGAGCCCAATCTCACTCTCCTCTTCTGTTTTTTACTCGCGCTGTGACGTCAAGGTTGTAAAAAATTCCACATCTGTTGACATTTTCTTTAGATTCTACACAATATTCTCTTAATCTGACAACATGGAAAACAGCGTTTAGTCACAATAAGATTTTACTAGCACGGTAGAAAATTATTTTTTCCTAATTAATTGCAATTAAGGCCTCAATAGAGATTCCCTCCCTGTTTCATTATTTCCACGTGTCTCGTCCCAGCATTATTACCTAAATTACCTGACTGCACATAGAACTACATAGCTCTGTACTACTTCTCTGTGTGCATCATAAGGACTTTCCTTTATCGTCCAACTTCACACTGACGGACGGATACTACAAAAGTCTTCATGAAGAATGCCTTCTTGAGTTACTGCATTGCGTGAGTAAAGTACCTATAGGTAGGTACTGCACTGAACTTTCAAGTGATTTCTTATTTTGACAAGCCCTATTACTGCATTGCACTTCCATGAAATAGACAGAGTACTCATAATATTATTACGAATTCTCAATGCTTATCGTGTATGTGTCTAAATAATAGAAAACATAGCTCGCCAACGATTGATGTTTAACAAAGGAGTACAGTAACCAATGAATCATTCTCAAAAGTAAGCCGTGCTAGTCTACATTTTCATCATGTCGATTTTCCAGCTACGCTTTTATTCTATTTTAAAACGGCAGGCATAAATGTACGAAAATAAGTGTAAGTGAACAAAGAGGATTATATCCGACATAAACTAATTTTACAATATTTAAAACTTGAAGTCTCACCGCCAAGAGCAAAAAATAATAAGCTGCTTACTTGTGTTTTACTTGACTTAAAAGGCAGATATCATGTTTGCTACAAAACTAAAATAGCATGCTGGTAAGTCAAATCTGAAAGAGTCATTTATAAAATATCCAAAACGTGCGTGGCATTAAAGAATGATGAGACGCAATTTCGTTATCCATCTCTGGAAAAACAAATTAAAACCCTTTTCCTATTACGAAATGCACACAGTAAGTATTAGTGTTTTTTAACTCAGTTTTTTAACTCAGATACAATTAAAAAGGAAAGTCTGGAAATAATGGGGGAGGCTTGACATGCATGTAGGTTTTAAATCTGCCGTAAAGAAGGAAGTATTAATTTACGACTTTAGAATTATAAATCTGTCTGAGCTCTCATAAAAACTAACCAAATTAAATTGAAAACAACGGTAAGTATTGGCATAAGTAGGGGAAAATAAAAGAAAGCGTGGGAACATTAAGGAAAGCTTATCTTAAGGCACTTTGTTTCCAGTAAATGGTTTGATGATAAATAATTTTTAAGTAAGTCAATAATGTTATTAGGCAATGTAGAGCTTAGGAATATTCTGAACAGACTATAAATAACAGTATGATCACATCAAAAGCTAAGTACTTAAAATGGGCAGTGACAAAACAAAGCCAAGCATACATACAACAGCTCATCAAGATGAGTTAATGCTATTTTCTGGTGATGCAACATGAAGTGATTGCCGTGAGGGAGCATCTGTCAGCCTATATACGATTTGAGTGAGGGAAAGCAGGAAGGAGGTTAGATATGTAGCTGCTAAATACTGGAAGTTGTTCCTCCTGGCATGAAATGATAATAAAGATCTACACAACCTTCCCTATCAGCGTAGGTCATCTCCAGTATACGGGGAAAGGTCCATATAGAGTGGGCGACAAGGAAAGAGAAAGGGAGTGGAAAGCAAGTGAACGGACGGAGAAAGCAAGGGCAAGGCAAGGCAAACATCTGCACGTACCTACTTACGTAATGCTCCCATCCTGCGCTAGTGATCATGTTCAGCGGCAGCTAGCTAGGCTCTTCTATGTATGCGTCTATGCGTGTCTCTTATCTCTCTCTCTCTCTCTTGTAGCGACTGACTATGACTGCGACTCCTGCTATAGCCAACCAATGTACACACACAGACAGACTCTACATATAAGTTATAAGTCATGCTTTACAATAGTGCACATTAGGAGAGAGACTGCACTTGATGCCAGAGCTCCTGGGCCGTCCGTCGTTGCTCCTGCTCTCGGGAACTTCGATTCTAGAACAAGAGCAAACCATAATAAATTAGATACGGGAATAATATAGATAGCAAGGCAGGTACTATGTTGCATAAGCACATGTCCAGGATGTAGGCATTGAATTATTCTAAATAGAAAGCCTAGCTCTACTAGCTCTCTCTCTCTCTGCTCTGTGTGTGTGCTTTTCCTATGTACATTAGTCGGTTGGTAGAAGGCACCCAGAGCTGAGTGGTTAGAAATATATCCTTTTAAAGATGATAATGTTCTTTAAAGAAATAGAATAACTCCAGCTAAAGGGCTTAAAACCCTAGCTGTAAGTATACACAGAGAGTCTAGAAATGTTAGTAGATTTTGGCAAGCATAATAATATTATTTTAGTACTATAAGTAGTAGCATGTATATGCATTAAGGCATGTAAGACGGCTCCGTGGAATATACCTTTGTATTTACACCTAATCTGTATAGGACATATAAAATAATATTTTATTATATCTAATCCGGTGTAGAAAAGCCTTCGCGTGCCTCCTATATATATTATGCATCTTTAAAAGAGAGTTTGAAGGCAGAAAGCCAAAGAAACTGATTTGGGTGCCTGAAAGTCGTTTAAAGTGCTGGGCAAAGAAGTTACGCATAAATTCTTAGTATTTCTGTTTGGTAGGGAAGGAGCTGAATGAGTTAGACAGCCTACACGAAAATATTTAATTATAAGTCATAATGCTAGGAAACTTGGACTCAATCAGTAGAGGCAGAGCTTTAAATTCAACTATTCATGTCAGGTATGTATATTTGTATTCGGCCTGTTCTACAGTTATTGCTGTCAAGCATTAGCTACAAAATAATATCTAAACAACGTTAGCATGAACGTATTTATGTATGCATACATAATGTAATATTCGATAGATACGGAGCTACCTAATGACGTTAGGTCTGTAGCATGGAGGGGAAAGTCAGACAACAACCGAATAAATTCCATTTCTCTTCCTTTTCCTTAGCTCTCACTTAAAAGGAAAATAGGAGAATTGAAGCGGATACAAATCGAAGAGTATGAGGGAAAGTTACTCATCATCAACCATCTGAGTTGTGTGCCCACTTTCTCTCCGTGCACCAACGAAACAGACAAATTCAATAAACAAATGTGTATAGTGAGGAAGGGCAGGACGATAGAGAGAGAGAGAGAGTGTGCGAGTACCTACATAGTAGTGGACGGACGACGGAGAGATGTTGCTATATAATAAGCAGGCAGTTGTAAGGCACTGGTCGGGCTAAGTAAGAGAGATGAGAAAAGTGGAGCTATAGGGGAGACTCGATCCCACCAATCCAAATCAACATAGAAAGGAATGATATTTGGATCTCATCTGAGAAAGTTAAGTTCGGGTTAGTTGGGCTTGGGATCTGCCATCCTCTATGCACCGTTCTGAACTTGGTGCTGTTCTGACTCGGATTTGTTGGTTTGGCTCTTCGCTGTGTGTAAGATATGCAATGGACAAGTGCGGTATGGCATGGTTGGCACTTGGAACACACAAGGGAAAGGGAATAGCCTTTTCTCCAAAATCGATATCCTACTACCCGGGTTTCTGACGTCATCTTCGAGCGGGTGACGTGCGGAAACTGGGCTAACTCCGACGTCACAATGGTCGTGGCGTTATCCTAGTCCTTAATCGATAAACCTGCTATTCTCATTCACTAAATATTATTGCCTAGGTACGGCACTGCATGCCATGCAGTGTAATCCACTTTCCCAAAATCTACTACGCAACACTGCAAACCTGCCCTGCCCCACCTCCTCTATTAACGAAGGATCACACTCCGACTTTACGATTTTACCCGCTTTTGTTCCTTAGTCATCATTGCACGACCACTGTACGTACGTACACTTATCGCTGACAACGCGTCTATTAAGTCAATGAGAATTCATGGAGAAATGATTCGTCATTCACTGTTATGTTCCATTGTTTTTTTTAATATTGTCAAAATAGTTTTACAACAACTCCAGTCTTTGGTGTGGTTAGCTTATAAATGATTGGCTAAGCATTTTCATTAATAATCCAATGATAGCTCCTATTCAGAATATTTTTATGTAAAACACCTTTTTGATTTAAAAATAACGGCGAAAACAATAAATAGGTATCATCAGAATGAGCAGTACCTATCCAAGAATGTTTGCATTTTTATTTATTTTTTTATCCTAATTGAAGTAAGTAGGTAAAAGATAAAATGGAAATAGTGACGACACAACGCGTGTTCCGTATAATATTTTCAAAACTTCTAAAAAGTATTAGGTAATAAAAATTATAAAACATAGTCGAAGAATTTTAATGGACAGTATATTACAATTTTAAACAAATGAAATTACCCCTTTCTTATTGTTTAATTTTGTAATTCGCCAGAGAATCATTAAGGACGAATTTTGATTTTAGTTTTGTAATTGCAACAGTAAAAAGTGGAATAATTATGTATATGTTGTAGTCTGATTCAGTGATCCGTCTAATTAGGTGATCGTCACTGAATTGGACTAGGCTGGACCCG
>JABASI010002719.1:0-18647 GCA_019776505.1 Tomocerus nigrus | reverse complement strand
ACTGTGCCTAATGGGAGGGGCCCGACAGAAAGGATAATAGTAAAGCCCAATACTAAATGCAAAATCAATTGATATATGTTTTAAAGTGGTTTCAATGACATTAAGGACTTGGGATTAGTAATGAATTGTCAAAGAGACAATTTTTCAGGGAAAATTGCAGTTGATTCAGGAAAGAGGAGCAGCTATCATAGGGATCATATAATCCATGGAGTTATTAATAGTGTACTTGGAAAATATTTATCCTGAATTTATGACTCTTGTGGTTAATGGATCTAAAGTCAACACTGTGTCAAGTGTGTGGAGCTATAGAATAATATCGATCGCTACAAGTTTGTTGCTTTTCATAGTTCACAGCTTCATACTTCTACATTCAACATAAATCAAATAAACGGTACAGGTCTCTCCTAGCTAAACAATAAGACATCAAAAGAGTAAAAATGAAATTCTGCTTTGATGCTTCGTTAATGCTTGACAAATTGTCGTTTGTGCTTCGTCATTAGCATCAAGTCTTAGCATGTCAAGTCCAATGCAATGAGAATGATAAATTTCTCATCTTTACTCTACAATTTACATCAGTATGCTTCTTTACTTGTTGATTGGACTATTTTATTTCCTGTTAATGCCGGAAAATGGAAGCTCCTGTTTTTAATTAACTGCTAGTGTATCGTAAATATTTGCATCTTGAATCAGGGACTGAAATAAACCCGTAGTTACTTATATGTATGATATTTTGCAATATCAGAAACACACTCCTCCTCCTCCTCTTTACATCAACATTTACTTTCTGTTTCATGGATCCTGGCTATTTCTCAATTGCCGCCTACAACTCTATATAACGAAGCGAGTCGTGAAAGTGAAATACTGACTATAATGACAAGAGATTCCATTATTTTTTGGACCCGTCAGAATGTGTAGGAATAATATTTTCAATGAAAGTTGAGCATGCACAGAAAATAACAGGAATTTCTGGCATTCTTTGCTAGGTACAGATATTGACAGAAAGAGCAGTCACTCCACTTTATGTAATCCCCCTATACCGTTGTAAACTAACTCATATGTATGTATGCAGTGGGCTAACCGTCTAATCGGTTCAACTGTACAGTTTGTTTAGACTAACTGTGAAATCCACTTTTATGAAGTAGACAAACCGATGTGACGACTTTCAGTTCAACCGTGCAACATTGATCATGATTGATTGCATACAAATAATACATTTTTTATATAAGTTAGCATTTTTCAGCAATGGAGCATTTATTTTGGTTATCAGTATGTTCAGATGATTTCAACGGTAACATTGACATTTCAATTGCAGCACACAGATATTAATTTCTTATACTTTTTAAATCTTTTTCATGGGTGTATGCTGCTTGCTGCGCGGTGCGTAGGATATCAATGATTTACATTCGTTATTTATTACTGTGATTAGTTTGTAGTATTTACTGCGGTTAAATGAAAAAGACAATTAATAATGTTATTGTGAAACCCTTCAATTTCCGAGAAAATTTAAAAATTGACAATTGACAAGATTTTTATGGAATATTTAATTTATTTAATGGAGAATGTAATTTATTCTAGGTTACTTTGAAATATATTATAATATTTCACTCGGCTGAGAGCGAAAATCACCTCTTAGAATTTCCAACGCACAGCCTCCGTGCTCACTTAATTGATGTCGTTGACTACAAATCCCATAGCTTTCTGGGGCTTCGCGCCAGCCAACCGAACCTCATAAGTTTATAAAGAGTAACGTAGGATGGACTTCAACGTGCTAATACTATTCTCCAGACTAAACCAAATGCCTGGTAAAAATATTCGTAACCTACCGTTATGAGAATAAATAAATGTTCTGTCAATATGAATTTTGATATTTTCTGTTGAAAATATTGAGAAAGGGATTGCTTAAAAAATACATTAGCTTAAAACACACACACACACACACAATAGGCATTTGTATCCACCGCGGTATCAAGCATAGTGATGTTATAGTAAGTAGACGTAAAATATGAACATTATAGAATATTAATGGTAGATGGATGTGGTCGGTAGGTTTACAGTTGAAAATAGCGATGTAAATGATATGGGATTTTAAATATGGAAAAGGAGGGGGTTGTAAATAGGATGGCTTTCTCCCAATCCACTTGTGGTGAATGACAGGAAGAGGCAGAAGGGCATGGAAGATGAGAGGAGATCAGCTGCGTCCATACATGTTGTCTTGTCACCACATTTGTTCCATGATATCAGGAATAGCAGAATTGTTTGGGAAGACGCTAGAAGAAGTGAGCGGAGATGAAGAAGGGAAATTCCTGTCGAAAGTGGAAGGGAAAGTATAAGTCCGTCTGTTGTATTCACTGCTTATGCAATTTGGTGCACAGTCCCGACTATTTAATATATGAGCATTGTGAATAGACAGAATAGCTCTGGCTACGAGTACCTACAAAACAATAGGACAATGGAAGATGGGACTTGCATTGAGTTGGTGGTGGATGGAGTGCGATGTGACTAACTGGAGCAGTGAGCTGCGAGCTGGAGGACGGACAGATAAGCGAAAAGCCAAGAGAGCAGGGGTGTACGTAGGGAGGGAAGAGAAAGCCAAAAACAGAGTTGTGAGTGTACTTATAACTATTATATCCCTCTCAGATAAGATAAGGAGATAAGGCTAATGTGTAGCATGGATATTTGTCTGCTAGGAAATGAGAAGAATTTCAAAGTGTCAGTCTGTCTTCGCGGTTTCATCGTCTTTACGTGCCCAGACTTTCTATTTAGTGGAAAGAACTCCTCTTCCTATAAATCAGCTTTCTCCCTGTACACACAGCCATCTAAGTAACTGTGCGTCTTGCACACGCACCGTAAACGCAGGAAAAACCCTCCGTTAATAGCAAATGAACGTAGGACAAAAATAACAAGGATGACACGAAGATATTTGCAAGAAGGGGACTCAAATGGACCAATTGCCAGCATTTACGGTAGTCCTCCGCCTCTAGCAAATCTATCTAAGTCCATTTTCCTACTAGAACAGCCTCAGAATCTTATCTTCCTCCTCCACTATTTGTCTCATAGCATTCCGTGTATATTTTGTGTGGATAGAGAGCAGAAGAGACTCTCTCTCAGTCGACATCAAAAATGCAGACTCCTGTTTTAGCCGGGCAGGCTAAAGTGCACTAAGACATAGTCGGCTACAACCAAACGCTTCTTTTGCCATTTACTGACAGGACAATGAGTAAGACTCCTCATTTCATTCTTCTCACCATGTAATAGTAATGCAATGCACTTTCCTTATCTAATGCACAGAATGGGAATGGGAGGGCGGCTATGAGTCTAAGCGTGAGACTACTCGTAAGCAACTTTCTCCGGCAAGGAACATGTTTTCCGAGGAGGTGGTAGGATGATGGAGGAAGTGCCGTGAAATATTACGAGAACAAGACAACAGTTCTCTTCTCCACTTCTCTCTGTCATCGTCTAGCAGTCAGCCCCTAATATATTGCACCTCGCACACCTGTTTTCGTCACCGCTTAACCACAGTCCAAATATTCCTGTCATTCCTGCATTACTTTCTTATGCTACTGAAATGAAAGGGCCTCTGTCTACTCACAAAACTCTTTATGCTTCTAAACAGACTAATATAAAATGACACAATTTGCTCTATATATTAAAATAAATAAATATATACGGCGGCATTACAGAATGTGTCTTATTCTTATAACAAATACGAACAAACAATTTTTTCTTCTTCCCATACTATAATATTTTATTTCCCTTGAAAGTACATCGAGAGTAGTTGGGTAGCTACCTATGTAAATTATTAAGCTTAAATATATCTAGCTACATATTATTGTTAAAGCTCCATATTAGGGTTGTAGGTAGTGAGTTGGAATTTTCGTCGACTTAGAAATAAATTCTACTGAACGGAGGAAATGCTAAGGAGGTAGAGTGTAAAAATCTTTTTCGATTCCATGTGAGAGTGTCTAGGAAGGAGGGGCTTATGGGAGAGACGAGAGATTTTCCATGCATTCCCAAATCTATTGTATTTAAATGGGAATTAAATTTATGTAAAGTACATATAAGCATTTAGTTCGCTAATAAGTGTGTCACCGTATATATCAGAGGAGTGGAGTGGAGTCCGTGCTGCAGAGACACCATTTCCCAATGTTCATGTGAAATGGTTAACACGCTAAAGCTAATGCAATTTAGATGTACAAAGTTGTACAAACTCCTAGCTATGTATATCCTTCTGGCTCCATTCATAGCCATGTAAAATGTTTAAGTAGATTCTAAAAGGGAAGAACTTATCTAAGAAATATGCAAACTCCAAGTCTAACGACGGAGCTGCCTTGAATTTCTCTTTCTTCGCCTCTCTGTCCGTTGCGTTGCGGCTTTGGTGGGGGCTTATAATGTTTATAATCTGCACCAGTTCAAATTCAAATCAACATGGTGTTTCTGTTATGTCTCTGAATAAGGAAGTCGTAAGTCGTCATCTCCTTGATGAGGACTAATGGGATTCAACGGAACTAATTGGCCAAATCTGCGGCGACACAGGTTCTCCCAAACCCATTCTAATATTATCTGAGTGAACTGTGCTGGAATTCTGCTCTAATCATTCACACCAGAGCAGAGTGTCGTCACAATTCACAAAGTCCCTCTGTCTCTCTCCTACACTACCGCCACTATACATCAACTTCTCCTACACATATCCATCCGACGACGATCCTTTATAAGCGCTCAACCAATACCCGCAACTCTGTTAGATATCCACAGAAACCTGAATATAGCTAGAATAAAGTGCTATTGTAGGTAATTGTGTCTTTACTTGCTCTACATACTTAGAATATTATAAACCAAACTATTGTTGTTTCCCCTAGGCTCTTCTATGTAGATCCACACAATGTCAGCTCTGTAGTTAACAGCTATCTTAAAGACATAAACATTTCCATAGCTTCATAATGTACCTTTCTATACTAATCCTCCTCATAACTTTAAAATGCATTTTAAATTTAAAAAGGTCAAACATAAAGGTCAAATTGAGTTTTAGTTACCCTTATACTAGCATACGCATAATGCATGTATAGAGAGTAACTCTCCTACTCCTAACTCCAGTGAACAAATCACATTTAACTGTTTTACAAAGTGTTTTGATAAACTAGTGCAAATATAAACGATTTTTATGACAGGGATAAGAAAAAATATCAAATTAACAAAATATCCTTAAAATTCAGCAGTTTCATTTATTTCGAGATTGTTTACTGCGTGAAAGTTCCGATTTATGTATTACATTGCAGATTATGCGAAGGGGTTGTGTGAGCGAACATTACGAGTACGACGATACTTTAATATTCTTCCTGACCTCTTCAGTATTTCTATGCATATGCGTATAGGTAATATTAATATCATACCTATCTCGATATAAGTGCATCAGATTTAGTATTAGTATAATATAATTTAGAACAATCGTTGAACTGATTGGCGTAGTAGAGGAGAGGAAGATTCCAAGAATTCCTGTAGCACTTTTCATCCTCGCTAATGCATGTACAAAGGATTACTCATCTTCCCCGGTTGTCGTCGTCGTTATGGCTCGTCAGCCTTTGCTCCTCTCAAAGAGATTCCTAATTGAGCCATCAAACAAGAGCCACTAGATCACCAGTCAAGTCTGTTCAACGGTTTCGCCCTGTCAACTTCCAGTTGCACTCGCACCGTCGCACCTCCCACTTTACCCTGCTGCAACGTCAACGTCCTCCTGACAGCATAACAACGGAAAATAACGAACATCACTTTAAATACAAACGAAAATCCCAAAACACTATCACTAATATTTCTGTCGAAGCCAAGAACAAGTGAAGGAAGTACGGATTGGTCACTGATGCTCTCTTCTATGAATTATGCACATAATTATAATGTCATAGCATACAACTATCAGTGTAGAAACTCGTAACTTAATCTTTAATGCAAATTTCGTAAGTAGTTGCTTATATGATTTTCAAACGTTGCTCAGAAGAATAAACCATACAATACGGAACGGATATAGTGCGGAGTAGCGTTGTTTAATTGTTGACCCCATTTATGAACTATGTAATAGGTATCTACTAATCAAGGTTGTACACAAGTACACTGGTAATACTAAAAATGACCTCAGCATGAGTCCCTGGACCTTGACCTATTGACCCCATTTTCGCTTTTAGCCATTATTTAGACCGTAGTAGTACGTGTAGAAAATTTGACTGATCTCAATGCGTTCACGATATGACCCTCAGGGAGACACAATTGACCTTGCTTTAGTGACCCTATTTCCGAACTCAGTGGTCAAGTAAATCTCTAGATGACACAGAAAATTTGAACAATGTATGTCAATCGGTGCAAAAGTTATCGTGCCCAGGGACAGACGAACGGACAGACAGACAAATAGGGTATTCCTTTACAGAGCAGCTACGCTACTGTGAATAAATAAATGATGATGTGTAAACCCCTTGCTAAATAAATAGTGCAATAAATATAAAATAGGCATGCCCTAATGGTTATTTTTGTTGTTTGTTATTCATAGTATATGCAATTCAGCATGTATTAAGTTTAGACACTTCTTCACTTGTACTCCTCTTAAAAAAACCTCCAAACAAATTTTCTTCCATTTCATTTTACACCTTTTCATTTTTGTTAGCATGTAATTCCCCGTACATAATAAATAGCACCCTGAGGCTTTTTTACGATAACTTCAATTGAAGACTAAATACATGCACTTCACATGTCGACAAACAACTAAAACAGTTATTATTCATGTAGAAGCTACCTACAGTATAATATTTCACAGCTATCCAAAAGCAGTTTATGGATCTTGCCGAAAGAAGTCAAAAAATAGTCTCCTGAACTAACATAGCTTTAAGGGATAAATCATTTTTACGGGTTTCTTAAACATTTAATGGTCTAATGGCTCTAGCATTATAAACCAAGACTTTTTCTGCAGATACTTCACGATTTATAGTACAAGCGCCTATTGCAATTTTTTTAAATAGACAGTTTGTAGAAGCTGTAAGAGCAGAAAGTATTTGTTCTCCACTTTTCAAGCGAAAACGATCGCTGCTAATTCTTCTCCTTTAGAACGTTCGATAAATATGCTGCAGGTAGTTATGAAAATGGAAAAGCTGGGCTCATAACTAACGGATTCTATTACAAAGCATCTGGAAGATCAATGCAAGACATTTATTTAACAAACGATCAATATCTCTGCGCTTAGCTAACTTCTAACTTTGACAAATAATGACCCCTTAAGCATTGATTTCATTTTCCCTAGTTATTTAATTTTCCGCTCTAAATTAAGTTATCTATTCTCTAAACAGAAAAAAATCGAATATTTTCTGACCGAAACGTAAATGGGATTAAATTAAAATAAACTACGAATTAGTTGGAAATAATGTGGCGATTAAAACGTTTTTGTGAATACCGATAGTAGATATGCCGAATAAATGAAACTCTTCGAATTAATGGTGAATAATATAATCTCATGGAATGATAAAACATGAATAAGTTCAATGGAATCTCAGAAGGTAGAGAAGATGTCTCAGTTAGCAATGCCTTATGTGTAGATACTTTCCAAATTGAGATTTATTCGCAAAACGATGTAAATTAAAGGAATCCCTTTGTACTGATTTACTGGCACTGACGCAGTATTAATCAGACGGTAGTTTTTATGTTGCTATCCGATGGATTATAGTAGATTATTCCTAATTCGGTATAAATAGGCAGTAGAGACATGTCTGGGCACAATCGAAGAATTTTGCCTGTCCCATGAAATGGGGACATGCGAAATAGATTCTCAATCCAGAACCAGTCCAGTCAATCAATCTAGTAAAGGACCCCTGGCCCCTGACCATGACTCTCAGAATAAATTTTATTTAAATTCAATTTTTAAGTTCAGGGTGCATAATATGTAGGTACACGTAGGTATGTTAGATTAGGAACTTTGTGAATAATTATTATGGCTACCCTTTATTAGAGGGTTGTGTCTCACATATGCAAACTGACATAGAATTTGTAATCTGAAGAAATTAAGGTTGTGCTTGACAGAAAAAATTTTGAATTGACTATTATTGACTCAAAATTAGTATTACTATATTGTGGTGTATATTCAAACATCCCCGACATAAGTATCACTACAATTTTCTTCCATGTGTTATTTTATATAAATTATATATAGTCATATAATATTAGTTACACATGTAGTATAATGTTATCAATTTGTAAAACGGGTAGGGACAAAAATTTGGGTATGGGTGAGCACGGGCGCCAAGGTTTACACATGAGCTGCGGATGGGCAGAAATTCTGGTCCCACTCAGCTCTCTAATGGTGCGGTAGTAACTACATTAAGGTACCTAGTAGATTTTAAACTGGAGTGATGAATTGATGGTTGGAGTAGGACATATGCCAGCTGAGACGATAGTCGACTGCGTGTATCCAGCAATAAGATGGAGGTAGGTAGGGAAGGTGAAGGAGAGAGTCGGCGAGAGAGATTCATGAGAGGCGAGAAGTGTAAGAAGGCGCCTGATCATTCCACTGCACTTAATCAATTAACCGAGGCAATTTCACAAACGAAATGACACAAAACTCTTAAAGGTATTAGACCCCTGAGAAAAAGAGTGGAGCTGTAACGGAAGGAGTCCAACTCTGAGGAGCCCTATAAAGCATTTCTCTTTTATTTCCTCCGCTATGCTTTCACCAGACAGGTACAAAGACGTCTAGCACTAAACCAAAGAAAACTCCGGCTGACATGCTTATCGTTAGTTAGATGTGTGTGGTTTCTCTCCCTCTCCCAATAAGACGCTTTCTCCTTACACCCACTGCCACTAAAATACTTCTTCCATGGATCAACTTCTTCTTCTTCCAACTATAACGAACGTTTTTTCACTTTCCTTACTTCTCTTACTTTCTATTGGCAGCACTTTGCATCCTCTACATTCTCATTGGGAAATTGAAGGGAGGCCGAGGAAGGGACACGCAACCGAATGAGTTCCTAAGCACTGTATTAGTGAAAGTAAAGAAAGTAGTGAAAGTAAGTACATAAGTAAGAAAGAAAGTAATGTGGGATACTTAAGAAACGGTTGTTTTTATAGCATTTCATTGGCCGGATTGGATATACTGATGGAGAGAGGCTGCATTAAATATCCACCCTTAACTACTTAATATAGTGCTAGCTTTCTAATATCTAATTCACGCAACTTCCTTTGCTCCTCTTCTTTATAGCCTCCTACATCCACGACATCATCCGCTTTAAACCAAACCAAGTGAAATTACCCAACAGCAGAACGTAAATGCATTAGTGATAGAATCTGTCGAGCAATGGGATTTAAACCTACGCATGAAACAACTGACCAAGAACAATGAGTGACAAGATATAAATACAATTCCTTAGTAAAAGCTCACGTTCACGAATCTACGAATACATAATTTTCGCATTACAAAATCATCCGTCAATTCTTATAATATTATTGGTTATGCTTACATTCAATAGTGTCAGTCACATAGTATCTTATCCGTTACGTCATTATTTATATGTTTATCATGTCCATCAGCTAAATTAAATGTAAGATGTGCAAAACTGATTTTAATTTAAGACGAATTCCAATATTCTCATGCATATAAGTAGATATGGTGTTTTGTATATTTATAATTAGGAATTGAGTAATTGTGTCACCGCAGGTGTGCTGCAACATCAAACTGTCATGCAAATTCAATTTTTGTAATAATTAATCAGACATGTATCCAGGAATTTGATCATGACGGGGCCATATTTTCCTAAAAACTTTCTAATTTTTCTCGGATTTAGGGTGGCACATGCCCCAATAAACAGGCAATTGATGTCAATGTAAGTATAGTATACCCGTCAAATACTATTATTTCTTTTTGAATATACATGACGGTTTATTGCTAAATGCTACTAATTGGTGATGTTTCATGCAGTGGATATAGGTAACAACATATTATAATAACTACCTATATTATAGGTGTTTGCGTTTTAGTCCATTCTTAACAGCAGGAAGACTACAAGCTAGAACTTTCTATTTTTATGCATGTCAGTATAAGTTTGCACGAAAATAGGAAGTGAATTTCAAAGTTTTAGAAGAACACAAGGCTAAATAAAAAGACAGAATGGTCATGCTTACCGTACCTTTTTTCCTTCATTTTTGCAGCCTTTAAGACTCAGTAATATTTTATTGTGATCTCTCTCCTATTTTGAATTTGAATATACCTAGGAGGTGCAGCTCTATAATGTAAGTATTTACAGGAAGTATTTGTATTTTTGTATTGAATCTTGTGCTCGGATCTTCTCAGGGATTCTAAGGTATGCATTTCCGAGGAAGAGTTGTAGAACGTATGCAATAGCCATTGCCATTGAGAGGCCTATAATTCTCACATTTAATCGTCACGTCACATTACTTTACTTGTTTCTCAACAAATTTTATTTTCCATTCTTTAGTAGATATAGTCCTGGACTGACTAAACGTGACTCGATAGTTTTTTGTCATGCTAGAAATGCTGAATGTTGTCGTAAAACCTAACACTTTCTTTTCTCTTTTAAAAGAGCCATTTCCAGGAAATTCCTTCCACACATTCAACTGAATTAAAAATAAATAGATACCATTGAAAATACATGGCATGGGGAAAATTAGACAACAAACAGGAAACCAGACTTTTCATTGTCACGTATTCCTATGATTTCCCTCTTAGAAATTATACCTGCCGCAAACGCTTTGTCTATGTCTTTATAAAAGTTACAAATGCACGTTTTGTGCCTGAAAGTAATAAAGATGCCATTAAATCTTTCAGTCTTTCAGCATCCTGCTGACAATAATTAAGTTTATACAAAAACAGAAGATTCCTTAATATTTATAATAATAATATTTATGAACATAGTCCACTTGTATGACAATTTAGAAGAAACAATATTTAGATATCGAAAACCTACGTACAGGGAGAAATAAAAAGACTTTTTACACACTATTTATAAGCACATCAGTAATTGACTCTCTAGAATGACAAATTGGTCCGTAAAGCGTCAAAGTAGATATGTTACCTTATTCAGCGGTTATATAAATTAAGCAAAAGTTTACCCCACAGATGATTGGAAAGCAATTAAAATTTAATAAATTAATTTTGTGGGTAGCAATGATGTCATGATGTAAAATGATTAGCATCATATATTCACGCTTCACGTAGGTAGGTACACGAAAATGTTCATGAAAAATGTGCAAAGAAAATGTATTTGTAAGCATATTTTTGGCAATTAACAAAATTTATTAAGACTTTAATTACAAACATAGGTAACTGCCATCCGCAATTTTCCCTAGTGCAACAACCGGTAAGAGTTGCTCAACCGTTTTTCTTTACCCATTTATATTTATTTCATTTCTCATTCATTTTTCATTTTATTAGCATTTTTCTTTTAAAAATCTACAACAATTAAAAAATGTTTTTAAACTTTGTGATTGGTTCCTTAAAAACGTGTTTATGGCGTAGACGGTGAAATAAAACTGAAAATGTACAGCTGCGGAATCGAATTATTCTTCTTGGAAGTTTAAGACCAAACCTCATACTTGAGATATGACTTGAGAGAGTTTGGAATTTCCAGCTTGTCCACATTCGGGGTTGGCACAGTTTTTCTAACAGCCATTCGAGATAAATGTATCAGTCGAGGAACTTCCAGTGGAGTTGCGTAGAAGCTTACCTTAAATGAGCCCGTTCTAAAAAACACCAGAAATATGATTAATCACGGCATTTTCTGTTTCTCTTGTCCAAAGTATGACCGCACTGTTCCTTCTATTTGTTGTGCAAAGTTTAGGTAGGTGCAGTGGAGGATGGAGAGAAATAGGAAGTGAAAGATAAAAACAATATTATCAAAACATATGTTGAATCCCTCCTGTCATATTTACTAAAAGCTTCTTTTCTAAAAGTTGTTTGCTTTCTGATCTCCAGAGGATTCATGTTTGGATTGTATAAGATTATGGTGGGAATGTTTTGTCAGGCCGCACTCTTTTCTATAATCATAACATGATATGATGGGATGTGCTTCTACCCTTTTGTCTTTCTAGCCATTAGGTCAACAATAATAATGTAATTTAGCTTAGTTTAACGTTAATCGTCTTACCCGACGGCTACACATCGCCCAGAAGGGGAGTAAGTACAACAAAGCGGCTCCTGATCTGCTCCAGCAATTCCTTCCGGATCAATGTCACCCATTAAGTTCCAGAAACGAACCAAACTACAAAACAAACAAAACATTCTCATCATACTCACGTAGCTACTACAATTCTCCCATTCTACTTATTATTTTCTTTGTCTGTTGAACAAGCTCTTAGAGGAGTTATTTCGATCTTAAGTAATTTAATACGCCTAGCTCTCTGTTCTTACAGATAAGTAGATAGCGTATTTTTAATCTTTATTGTTTTAATTCTATTTGTGTAATTAATGAGTTACTGACTGGTCATCTGCGATGGTGACCAGATTCATTCCGTCTTTAGCGAAAGACACACCACGAACCCAAGCGTCATTGGCCCCGGAAGCGTAAATGAGATTTGGAGGCGGATGGACGTGGAAGAGAACGTGTAGCTTCTTGCCAGTGTATGGGTCCCAGAGTATTACTTGTGTATCCCAAGAGGCCGTGGCCAACAGAGCGCCATCCGGACTAAACGAACAACTAACAACGTTGTGGCAATGACCTCCCAGTTTCAGATACAACTCGTACGTCTTCATGTTCCAAATGTAAACCTACACAGGAAAGAACAGAATTGATGAGCACAAAAGGGAATGAGGGTCCACTCAAAGCAAATCTTTGTAAAAAAGAAGACTTTTGCGAACAATTCGTCCGAAGGAAATTCGTCCCTTGTGGATGAGGGTATTAAAAATAGGTCGGAATCTATTATCACATCACAACAACCTAGTATCACATCACAACCAGTCACAGTCCTCATCATCACACAGACATAGATTGCTAATTATCAATATTCCCTCAGCTTATTTAAATAGTGCAAATAAAACAGAGAAAGTCAAATCCCTTACAAACTTCTCAGAACCACCGGAAGCCAAAATTTTGGCGTTTGGAGACCAACTGCACCAAAGCACAGACTCTTTGTGAGCGTGAAATGTCTTAAACATGTTCCCGTCGTCGTTCAAATCCCATCCCTGAAAAAAGAATAAATGTTGGTCACAAGAGAGATTTATGGCATGCTCTTCCTCTAGCCTTATGTCTCACGGGACTCTAAATTATTTTGAGGAACATGCAGACACACACATACAAATGGCAACCGGGCACATACATAGAACCGAGAATTAGGACTGCTGAACTAGATCGCTGCAGAAATAAAAAGAGCTCAGATCAACCATGATAATTACGATTTACTAGACACTGCCAAATATTTTAGCTCACTTTCAGAGTCCCGTCAAGTGAAGCGGAGACTAAGCGAAGGGAGCCGTCGGGGGCGAATGACAAGTCCCGCACACCGGCCCTGTGGTCCATCAATTCCAAAAGAAGCTTCCCGGATTCGATGCTCCATATCCGAATCCTTCCGTTCGTGTGTCCAGTCGCCACAAATATGTCGCGAGTAAAATTGAACCGCGTCCAGTAGCCCCGATTTTTCAAGTCACTCACTAAAGTCTTCTCTGGCGTCCCGCTCCCGAAAGCCACGGACAATACCGGGTATCCACATTCGATTTTAACAGGCTGCCTCTTCCCTCCATAGGAATACCCTGCTC
Source organism: Tomocerus nigrus (assembly GCA_019776505.1). NCBI lineage: Eukaryota > Metazoa > Arthropoda > Collembola > Entomobryomorpha > Tomoceridae > Tomocerus > Tomocerus nigrus. Next base: position 4,921 of record JABASI010002719.1, on the reverse strand, counting down.
CTGAGGACGCAGACGCTTCCGGCTCAACGTTAGATATAAGCTTGTACGGCGAGTTTACTGCAGCGCTGTTCCCCGAATTATTCTGAAAATCTTCCGTTTCTCTGTAATTAAAAATAGAAATTATTTCTTTGCTCCACTTATTAAGTAGAATGACAAATATTTGCCACAAATACATCCAAACTCAAGTCAACAATTTAATTTATTGATCATTATCAAAGCTACAGTATTGGAAATTGTCCAAATTTATATTTTTTGTGTTATTCTTTCATGCAACTTAATTTTAGTTTTTTTACTATTTAAATTTAACTTAACTTTAGTTGTACTATTTAAATATTTTTTAATGTACCAAGATTGGCAAGATTTTCTTTGTCATCAAACAATTAATTTTTTTGCGTGTACGTCAAATTAATCATATGCACATAAAGTGACTTACAAACAGTTTCTTTGTCTATCCCAAGGAACGAGAATTATTTTTTTGGAGGAACAGATCCAAGCGAAACAGGATTCGTCCGGTGCAAAAACGACGTGCCAACAAACACCACGAGTTATGCCGCTATGACGGAGTTCGTTAAAAACATTATCCTGCTCACCACGTAACTCACCAATCTTATGCGCAGCACCTGTTGGAAAAAATCATATCAAACTTTATTGCATGCTCTCAGGACGCTAACAAGTTATATTGCGAATTATACTCATAAACGTTATCACAGCTAGAAGAATTCGCAATTCGCGAACCAGAGTGCGATGGAGCAACATGTACGGCGTTGCGTCTACCGTTCCCTTTCTGAGGGCCTTAATGTTTTAATATTTAAATATGCCGAATCCTTAACTAGTAAAGTTGTGCATGCAATTATGTTTAAGTCACCAATAATTTACGGTTTTTAAAACTAAGATTACCTTTAGTATCAATTTTTAATACAATATGTTCCATTCATTCATGTATTTGTTGTGCTATGTTTTACTTGTTGTGGCTACATATTCAAAACTCTCTACTTGTAAATTTTTACAGAGCTAAAGGAAATAGCACTAAAATGATTTAAGAGAATATATAATATTTCAAAATGCGATTTTAAATAGTTTCTGTTATCATTAGTTAGAGAATCATAAATATTCAAATTACAAAAGAACAAAAACAGGAAATTTTTTAAAGCTCTACTTAATTCCCAATGGTAAGAATAATCACGCTATTAGTGCAAACATGATTTTGCGATGTAAATTAAAATAATATGTTACATTAGATAGGTACGTAGTGGTAATCTGGTAATTAATAATATTTTTCAGTTGAACTGAAGGCCGTTTACTATAAACGATGTCTGTTATAAAATCTGGAACTGTACCGTCTTCTGATATATATTTTGGCTGCCAAATCCTTGGTTTAGAAGATTGTCCCATTATTTGATTATAATTATTTCCTGGAGAATTTCCTCTCCGAGAATCCATGGTTATAAAATAAAATAGACGTAGTGAAGAACAATAATAACAGTTATAATAATCTCTAAGTCGAGAAGTTTACTTTACATAAAAACAAAGCTAACGGACAGTTAGCAGTTAAGTTCAATAATTGTTTAAGATACCTAACTTTTAAAATAAATCTTTTTAAAACAATAACAAAGTTGTATTTTTAAAATGTACTATTTTTTATTTCATTATCACTGTGTGCACAACGGCCAAGCTAGTCGGGTTTTTGTGTTGTGGGACGAAGGATCCTTATCCCTTGGCTTCGTTATGATCAACTGAAGGCGTAGAGAAAAATAAATACTAGATAATAGAAAAAGCAGTGTATAATATTATAAGCACAACTCAGTTGTCAATTGCTTTTGTGCTGGCCTTTGTATTTGTATAGATAGGAGGAAAAGGGGCTTCTATGGCTTTACCCAAAGTAAAGCTTGAAATAATATGCTAGCTATGCTGTTTGCTAGAGAAATGAATTACCTATAAAGCTTAAAGCCCGAAAGTACTTACTACCTATTTTTTATGTGCATAGTTGGTACTCATAGCGAGTAGGAAACTGGATCTATTGCTCTGTTAAGATGTATGTATATCTTTTTCTCGTACATTTATGACTTTCCCAGCTCCGTGATTGGTTACTATGAGATCACGGCAAAATTTATCTCCTTAAAATGGATATAGACGAAATTCATAATCTCATGCAGTAATGCGTATTGTATCACTGGAGCAAGTTGAATTATAACATTTTATGACCAGCCGGAGATTATGTTAACAGGCCAGTCACGGCGTGCACACAGAATTATCTCTCTTGCCTTTCCATGCTAATTGTTCATGCTAATTACTAAGTTTTATGATTTTCTTATTTAACACAGCAATACAAATACAGCTATGTGCGTTCTAGCTACATTACCAAAATAATTTCATGCAAGCGCATCATTAGCATCCATCGCCTCATTCGAATTACCTACGCTTTATTTAAACCATCTTTCTAATCTGTATACCTACCAGCTTTACTTTTGTTGTTGCAAACACAGACACAAATAAATAATGTGTAAATAGTCTTAATATTGTGTTGCGGTAGTCCTACACCAAAATACATTACAAAGAATTTACAATATGAACAAAGGGACTCACTATAATATTTACTAACAATCAGTGTATTATTTATTTTGGCTGCTCAGCAATCAACTATTTACTTAATTTCTTTTTATCTCTGCATTTTAACATAAAGACAGTATTACCAACCAAAGACTGATATTTTAATGTCGGCTTGTTGCAAATGTTACTTGCTACCTGTAATATATTACACATAAACACGGGATAAAATTATTTAAATTGCTATAGACTTGACTTATATTTAACTATGTGAAAATTTATTTCATTGTATAAACGTAATGCCTACTGAATTACTACAGGACTTATTGACCCTACTCAATTACTCTATGGATTCTGGTGGTGCTTCGAGTAAATGTATTTAAGCACTCCTTGGGCGTGCAAAATCCACTCCAGATATTTAAAATCGATTGTAGTATTCTATTTGTAGTAGCTTATAGCCTTGGCACCGCACCACCCCCTCGTTCTTTATTTTAAGCATAAATCATTAGACTGAAAGTGACTTTAAAAATGTTCAATGATATGATTGATATGTAAACGATATAAATACAAATAGGTCAGCATTAGATGAAGAAGAAACACACGATACATTATTATTTAGGTGTATACAATGCAGATATGCAGAAAATGCAGTACATTGGTTTTCTAAGTTAAGCCCAATATTGCAATTTGCTGTAGTATATACTTATATAGGTAATATATTATGTCGTAGTCAATAAAAAGGTTCAATTCAACTTCCAGTAAACACGTATTCATTAGGCAAATTAACGCAATGCATTTCGGTTTAGCAAAACAATCTGATTACTGATTACACAGAGAGTATGAGTCATAAAAATTATAATTTCACATCAATAGTGTTTTATAATAATATACTATTACTGACAAATCAAATACATAATTATAAAACAAAGATAATAATCCCTCCATTGATGAAACATGATTATGCTGGTGCTTAGAATAATGGGTCAATATTAATAAATAATATTTTTCATTTGAATTGGAAACCGATAGCTGGTGAGTTGATTCTCCAGTTCATATAATGGATTGCTCAGTTAGACTGCTACATACTTATTTACGTATCCTTCAGAGAAAACACTGTACATTTATTGAGAACACCGTTTGTGCTATAGTGTTCAACAGTTCACCTAAGATCGCCAACGAAACAACAGAAAAAAGAATTAGTATGCAACGGATCTGTTTTTAGTTGCCTGAAACTTACGAGTTGACTTTTGAGGTTGTGCTGTGACTCTGTGACTGACTTGTGTGTGACGACATAACGGAATTGACAGATCGATCTAATGCATTCTTTCTCTTACATACAATAGAAAATGAACTACACCTAACAGCCACTTGTGTTTTGGATACCTTTCTAAGCATGCTATGTAAATGTACCTACCTACAGGCAAAAAACTACGTTCTATTACTGTTCTACGTAAACGTAACTATTCACCGAGTTTCAGTTTTAGTGGGTAATTCGGTAAAATTGTGTTAGTCTGGGTCCTGGGAAGTTACATCGCAGCTAAAAATGTCTACTGATTACGCAAAATGCCCAATCGCAAGTTGAAATCTAACCTTGAGTGGTTCATACCTTGACATGCAGCGAGTGCCATGACGTCTGCCCGTCGCATTACTTTTACAGGGAACAGAACTTGCTATTCCGTAATGCCATTCTCTTCGAATGCCTTCAGAAACCATATCCTAATAGCTCACAGCTATTTATTAATCATCTAATGAACTAACTAAAATTAAAATAGTCATGCCACGAACGTTGGCAAGATGCGGGGAAATCTCCCGTTGTAGAATTCACAAAATTTTACGCTCATTTAAATAATTTGGCATGTGTATCTGTTTACTTTTGCTCTGTGGGAACAGCGTTAAAAGACTCTAGCTTTTATATACTTAATCATACATAACACTAAATTAAATACGTCACAGACTCATGATTTACTTGTATATAAATTCACGGGTAATAATATATTTGCAATTAAAATGTTGTAGTTAGCACTCAAGATGTAAACTGTGTGACTATATAAATAGATAAGTAAATAAACAATCCAATCTGAGGACATTAGCATAAACTTGTGTAATTACCGTCCATAAAAATATCATCGCGTATTCGGCGCATTCCAGCATCAACAAAACTTCCTTCAAGCGTACAACCAACAGTAATAAACCCGGCCAGACTAAAATGCACCACCCTTCAGAAAAATTCCCCACCCCACCAAATTCTAACCTAACCTAACCTAACTTAAAATAACCTAATTTCAAAGGGTGGGGAATTTTCCCCACCCCACTCGTAGGGTGAGGAATTCTCCCCACCCGCTAATTAAGCCTAACTTAGCCTGCAATAAACCAATTT
>JABASI010002718.1:0-18650 GCA_019776505.1 Tomocerus nigrus | reverse complement strand
GCCATATCTACTTACTAATACTCAAAGTCTAAGCCAACTCCTGTCACTATCATTTTACTCCCCTCCAGCTAAACTTCAAACATTTCCTCTTATATCTACGCGATTTAAGAAGGAGTCAGTGTATGAAACAAATGGCAGTAATTATTTATGCAAATTATCGTTCTAGAGCATTCACGAAACGAGTGTCTTTAGAAAATTATGTAAATGAGCCACTATGCACTTTATTCACTAGGTACCCTAAAGCTATAATTATACATACAGTCTAAGTAGAATCCTTACATTGTTTTAAATTACATTGATTTTAACAGAATAATGAATAGTGACACACAAGAGAAGTAAATAGCTACTAGTATATCCCATGACTTTTATTTAGAGCAGGTACTACACACCTACGTCAGATATTCCATTGACGTCATTTAAGGTACATCTCTTTGTGGATAAGAAACTCCCATTGTTTAGTCAACTGATTGCTTTCCTTTATTTTATTGAAGATGAAAGGAATGGGATGTGGAAACCTTAGGCCAATTTACAAACTTGACAGGAATACACAACAAAACAGTCCCCCATCCATTTCTGCTACCAATTTACAATTCACAATACAAGTACCTACCTCATGAATTCCTAACTAATGTACGAAATAGTTCCTAGAAATTGCTTTCCAAATTCACGTGCAACAAAACAATCCATCACGTTCACAGTCCAGTCAATCTTACATACATTTCGTAATCATACGTCCCAGTTGATATTCCCTTTACGCATATTCCTAATATTTGCATAAAATGTTCACGAACAAAATATATTTTGTCATTTATCTACCTGCTAGTTTTCCAAATGGATAGAAAATTACAAAATAAAATGTAGAAAGTAATGTTGTAGCATTTTGCAAAATTGTAATGCATGAATATAAAATGTTTTATTTAGCCAAGTACATCGGAATATTTTTGGGAAGCACAGATTTAAGGCCAATACAAAAGTGGGGAATGCAAGACTTTTTCAAGTTGCTAGCAATCTTTGTCTATTCTTATTTTTGCGAGGTTTGTTATGCATCGTTCTTTCTAAGCTGGAAGTGAATCCCATTGGTTGTTAACATAAGTAGTACTTATATAAAGAGAAAGTGCGTGTACGCATTGTGTACTCAAATGGCAAAAATCTTTCAGTGTAATTTTGAAGAATAGAGGAAGATAGCGTCTTTGTTCTCCGGTTGACAAGATGCGTGGAAATGAATTGATGGGAATTCATATAAATACGTATACATGGCTGTAAAACAGTTTTGACCATGCTTGTTTATCGTGTAAGTACACAGTAAAATGTTACGTCGTGTTTGTAAACATGTAAATATAGAGGCTGCTATGTTAAAGAAGAAAGTTTTAGTATAAAGAGTGATTGCATAAGGTAAAGGAGTGGGATAGTCTACGCAGAGGCAGAGTAAAAATTTCTGAGAAAAATCTAATCCATTCGTAAGCAATTCCCATCCCGATCCCAATCGAGTGCAATAAACATACGTCTTTTCATCTGGACAATTTATCCGACATTTATTTTCTGTATTTCCAAATTGCTTTCTCCGTTCGGCTCCCAAAAGAACTGTGAAGAGCATTATTACAGTACTCGGCTCGGGATTCTTTATTTGTAGAGCCTCTCGACTTTCTCCCGTTCTTTCATTCCTTTCCTTTCTCTCTCCTCTCGTTATGAAATGAACAGAGAGCAGTAAACTTAAATAACGTAAAGTAGAATGAAGGAAATCAAGCGTTATGTAAGTCGAACTGGAGAAATATTGACAATTTCTCTGTTTGTGTGTCAATAGCCGTCTATACCGTAGACGTAGACTTCTTTTAGAATCTAGAGCAGCTAACATCTACGAATTGCATTTTTACTCAAAGAAAGTAAGTACTATGACATTATACACTAAAATAGATTCCCAAAAACCCAGCCTTGCAACATCTTGAAAGTGGAGGGTCTACCCAATAAAGTGAAGGTGGGGACAAACGGGGTGATTTAAAGAGAAAACGGTATATTTCTTTACTTGATGTTGTATTTCCCATTGTGTTTCAGTTGAGAGAAAATAAAGTTCGAACAACAAAGGGGAAAGATGTAGGTAGCTGTTCATTATTAGATAACATACGTATACATGTAAGTAGTTCGCAGAGAAAAGATAGTACACTCATATCCTTAAAGCCGGAAAAGTTTGTGGTTTAATGGAAAGTTTGCCTTAAGTGGGAAATGGAGTGGCTCTTGTAGAATTCGTAGGTTGTCGTGTCGTATCTCTACGGATAGTTGCGTTCATGTGTCTTTAGGGAGCATTGTTTCTTCATGTTCCTTACAGATGCTATTTCTTAAAGCTAAGCTAACGAAACGGACGATTCGAGAAAATAAAATGCTAGATATACAGTCTCCTATACGCATCTAGTAGACTTGCATGCTAAGGAGTAATAAGGAAATAGTGGATAACATTCGACATGGTACAAATTGTGTGAAAAAGAGAAAAAATCCCAGTGCCACATAGTTCAAGTTTTTCAGTTTTACAATCCAACGGCATAAAATAGGATTTCGTGAAGAATTTTCAAATATTTTATCGTAAAACGCTTAGGTTCATGTTTTCTGTGGAGCTTATGTTGAGTAGATATGGTAAAAAGCATTGTGGAACATACATACATAGAAGATATTAGCATTTGGCAGAAATAGTAGTAGTGGCTACGTATCTTTAGTAGCAGTCTACTTATATAGCAAGTCGAAAAGTCCCTTCCATTTTCTACATAACATGACGCACGAACTAAAAGTAAATGGCAAAGTGCTACGGATGCGGATAGAGTCGAACACGGAATTCTCACAATTCACCAGGAAAAGGAAGAGAGAATTCTATCCTGGTAGACTTTTAGTATTAAAGGAACTGTGCGACACTCTTCGAAACGAGGAAAACTCTTCTTATACTTTACTAAGGCTAGGAAGAAAATTTAAGTCTACTTACGTTTTACTTTTGGAATTGGACATTCCTTGGTTAATCTCATATATTTCATGTGTGGCAACTGCTTTTACTTATTATAGTGAGTTGTAGGAGTGAGAGACTTGAAGTGTACATTCTAAATATAGTCAGTAGTGCCTGCGTAAATATAAAATGGTACAGAGCAAGAAGATGCAAGATCGATAAGCCTCCTGCTGCTCTGTTTCAGATGATTATCGCAGTAGAGCTTCAGTTTCCTTCAGTTCAGCTGCATCATAGATGAAAAAGCTGAGTTGTCCTTCGTATGTAGGTTCTTAGTTCTTACTATCGCCCCTCTAAATATGTAGCTAGAGTGTGCTACTACAACTACTACAACAGAATCTACTTATTGTAAGTAAGAATAGAGTCCAGATAGTTACTAAGTTTAGTAGACTCCATGTACTTACTAGAACTAGAGAAAAGAGAGAGAGAGAGAGAGACCACAATGAATTCAGTTCTTTATCCGCAGGAGCCAGAAGGAGAGTGTTGTTGAGAAAAGAGTAGTAATAGTAAAAGAGTGTAAGATAAAAGTGTCTTTTCTCTGCGGCAGTCTGACACAACAACTCCTACACGCTCTTCACAATTGTAAAAAGACGGGCGTGGGAGGAATAAAAAATTATTAGGGAATGTCAAAGCTATGTATCTATCTATCGTGAGTATGCATGAAAACTTTTCAGATCACCCACTACCTACCTACCAGTCAGTGGATGGAGATAGAAAATGTGTAGAGCCCATCCAATTTGTCTATTAACATTTTTTGGAGAAGAAAGCCCAAGGAAAAAAGATGAGACTGAGTGAGTGGCATGAAAAGAGTCGTTACAAATCTAAAGAATCAATGCAAGAACTTTTCTTAGTCATATATACATTAAAATATACAGTTTAATGATTGGAAGAGCATTTTCCTATCCTTTTAAGGCATTCATGAATCTTCCCAAGAGCTTAACTATATAACCTTCCAAACATTTCCCATGCAATTTTTCTCACTTGTCCGGGAAACAGATGGGCCGTCAGAGTGTGCGCTCCAAAATCTCATCGATCGATCTCTCAATCTCAAAGACTAACTGAAAGGCGGAGGAGTTCGAGGATGAAAACGGTTTGTGGAGCAAAGAATTGTATACATTCATATGTACTTACATACATATTACTACTATTACAATCCTAGATAGACATAGACACAGAGTCACATGCATCAGAATGTTGATAGCCAACCGATATGCAATAGCAGACAGACATAAGCCACAGACTTAACTAACAAACACATTGCATTAGATGTTCCGCAGGATTAAATTGCATTACTTGTTAGATACATAGCTACAACGTATACGTAGACTTGTAAAATAAAATCTTCGTACACAAAAATAGCCATCGTTATTGAGACTTGCGACTCTCGCCTTTTCTCCTTTCACTATCAACGGAAAAACTCTCATTCTTTTATCTTACATTCATTTCATTTCTCAGCCCTTCACATCTAACTCCCAAACAATAGCACTCAACTCATAAGCATTCCATTTATAGAAGATCTTTTCCTCCAAAACTCTTGCCAAATCAAACGAGTAGGAAACTTGAAATTTCTTCTATCCCATTTCTACCTATTTACCTACCTATATAGAGATTCGAATAACTTTTCCGTCCCATTTCCGCTCCATTGTGTCTGGAACTCGAGCGAGAAATTTCATACTACTTTCTTTTAATCGGGAAAGATTGCCATTTGGCTTCTGCACTCCATCACGACAATCTTAGTCACTATCACATCACTTTCTCGCCTTAAGTCAAATTACCCACTCTCTTTAAACACTCTATCACAAATAATACCCGTTGCCCTCATTTCAAATTCTAAAGCTAACTTATATTACAACGCATACTGCTAACACCTACAATAGATACTACGCTTAACACTTTTCTCATTAGTTCGTATGGAATCATTTCCGAAACGTGTATAAATTGCACACACTAATGCAGTTCTACGTTACAATTGTAGATTTACAGGTTCATTTGACATTGAGAATTTGAGAATTATATTTTTCATTATTTTTTAAATTGGTTACATTGGAGCTGTCAATCAAAATTCTGCCAGAAGAAATCTCAAGCAAAAAAATGAGTAATAGAGTAGTGGGATAAATGAGATTGATGTTTTTATATGTTGACTGTGGATATATTGCAGGTAACTACTGTAAGTATTTAGATGTCTGCAGTGAGACAGGTGTTTGCATATTATTCTGCATGTGCATATTAAATAATCCTTGTATCAATTCAATACATGCGTGGAGTACAAAGGTGAATTTGCAAATGAACATTCACCACACAGCTTAAAGAGTACCTTTACCTTACCTAGTCAACTCTCTAGTAGGTGTAGATATAAATGCGAGATAGTGTGTGTGTATGCATTTGATATTATGATGCATTCTTGTATAGACGAAGCGAAGCTATTATGGAATCACGCAGTGTGCACGTGGACTGCGAATGTTCTTTACCTACTCTCTGCAAATACGAACACACACACACAAGTACACACTAGAAGAACCAAACCAGACCACATAGTCAGAGAACACAGCAGCCAACCTACGCCAAATCGTGCACTTTCTTACGTTTCGTGCTCTCCGCTTCTAAACAATTGCAAACTTTGTACCTAAATCCACCTCTTCTCGCATTATTGCTCTCATATCGTCAGCAAGTGAAGAATGGCAGACGTGTAGCCATTCTTATATACGTTATCAAGGCATACACACTATACCATTCAATGATAACATGTCTCTTTTTGCATGTTACAGAGAATTTCATATCCTAAATATCCATATTTCTCTGCATCATTTGAATTTGCATGTTCTGTATACAAAACATTGCACTAGTATCTATGTGGGAATGTTGTAGGGACCATAGGTCTCTAATAGAAAGAAGTGCAACGATTAACGATACACAAAAAAGTATGGCAAGTACGATATTTTTCGTACACTTCACATATTTCCCCGTAGAATAACCTATACCCTTTCATTAAAACCATTTTCTTATTATCTGACCCTTATCTTGTAATGTAGCTAGTAACATTATTTATTTATGAGCCATTTTCTACAAAAATCACATGCAAGTACATTGTAAAAGCAAATATTTTCTCAAGCTAATTTTCTTCTTGCCCCTCCACACACATCGAAGATGTACTCATTATCTCATTTATTACACAAAAGAGATTACTCATCCTTATTTTTTGTTTACTTTTTTGCTTCTTGAAATGGTTATGAGAGGCAATAATGATAATGGCTAATGACTACGAACGATGAAAACAAATCTGACATGATTGTATTTTGTTGTGTTCTTGAGAGAATCTGAGAAATGAACCTTTTCATGCTTTACCTTAACTACAGTTTATATTTTGCTATTTTAAGTTATGTACAAAATTGTTTTATTTTGGTGTCTAAACATTAGTGTTAGTTAATTACAATCACGAGTCATGCTTACAATGAGGAGTATTATAGAAGACCGGGCGTATGGCCTGTGGTCTTAAGAATGTAGGACTTTATCACAAACATTAGTTGCTGATAACATGAGTAATTAGAGGAATGTTTCACGTTATTAAAGATAATGAGGTAGTAGAGTCAGTAGGATGTCTCGAGATTGTGTGTGCGCAACTGTAAACTGGAATCTATGTGCTAATTAGGTAGCTGTAAAATGCAAATGTAGCAGGACATTGTCGTTGTGACGGATGAAATATCCTGTGTGCAAGAAATCTTGAATTCAGGCTTTGTTTACATGTTCAGCTAAGCTAATGCCCTGTTTCTGTTTACAAAGTAAGTAAGTGCCTTCATGGTTCATCTCATTCTATGACACAAACTCAGCAACCAAAGACTCATTTATTATGCACTTTCTGATGACACTTGCTGTTGTGTCCATACTTGCATATTTATTAACCTATCTACTTAAGAGTAACTACTAGCTTTATCTCTGTTGTTCACTATAATTTCAGCCGCACTGCTTGCTGCGTAGTAAAGTTATCGTTAGTTGTTTGGTTGTGTATTTCAGAATGTGGAATGGTTTAGTTGAGAAAAGAAGTTTGTAGACACGCAGAATAGTTGGACTGGCTTTTTTCTAAAGTGATGTGTATGTGTGTATCTTTATTGCTTACATTTCCGTGTCAATGTTCTGGGGCTCCAATTCACTACTTGTATGAATTGTTAATGACAAGACAGTTTACTCGTGTAATTCCGTACCTACCACAGCATGCCTCCACTACACTTTTCTCTTAAGTAAGCCTCAGCTTTGCCCACAGCATTAACAAAACACTACGCTCAACTTATGTAACGCATTACATTTTTCAGAGCACTGACAAACACATCTCTTGTGTAGGTAAGTCCATTTTCTAAAGAAGGCCTACTAGAAATCCTTAAATTTTCTGCTGCAACAAATAATATTTGCATTTACAATACATTTTAATAGATTCCGCAAATAAAGCAAATGCGTTATTTCAAAATCTATGGTTCAATAACCCATTAGCGACCTTGAAATGAATCTGTGTTCAAGTTCAAAACAATTATCAATGCAAATGCGCAATGAATATTCTTATTTGATGGACTGAAAAGAAACCCAAAAGATGCGAGCATTTTTCTGCAAAAGCAAAATTAATGCCGACTTTTCAGGAAAAGAGCCAATTTTTTTTACAAATATTTCCTAAATAGCTACCGATAAATAAAAGTTAGGCCCTGGCCTTATCCCATTTGTGAATCAAATTATAATATGTAGTCGTAATTCATAGATAGTAGTAACTGCCGTCAGAATACATACCACAGCATTTATTTCACTATCTGCCACACATGATAATAGCAATGAAGATCCCCTCCCTATCTTTATGGATATTTTTTTCAACACACAAAAGGATTGAAATGAAGCGTGTCAAATGTGTCAGTAATACACTGAGCTAGTTATTGTGTTTTAACCAAGTGCAACTATATAAGCTTTTTATTCTTCTGACAGTATATATGTACAATGCGTCTGGTTTGTCTGTTTTAAATTCAAACATCTAACAAGGTGAAACTGAAAAAGACAATGTTGAATGTAAAATCGACTACTAAACATTATTAGTGCATATGAGTCAAGTTGCAGTTTGCCTTCTAACTGAAAAAAACTCATAAAAGTTGTTTACGTTCAAAATAGGTGACACTTTTAACATACCTAAGCTCTAGTATCTACGATTGTAGTTTACAATTCCAGTTTATTGTTGGAGTGTGAAAATTGTTTACAACTTTCACTGAAGCATACTTTTGTAAACAATTATTTGTCCTTGTGTAGTGAATGAGACATCTTTTAATCAGCGTTGATGAATAATTAATACGCAGACTGCAGACTACTTGTAATGTAGTAAGCATTGTGTACAGAAAATTTATGCTAGACACTTTGTTTTAGAAACAGGAAAGTTAGTACATAAATTGTGTAGCATTTAAAAAAGTATTTCTCTATTTATATGGAAAATGAAAGGTTTAAAGGAAAATGCATTGGGACAGAACGTAAGTACGCTGTGTAACATGTATCTGTTTTTCTGGTGATCTGTGTAGAGATGCAGATATTGGTATTTAGTGTTGCTAGTGAAAAGATGCATGGGAAGAAGAGAGAGTGAGTGGTTCGGTTCCAGTCCATCTAGCATTGCAAACTATGTAGTTGCTGGGAGAGGAGTATGTAAGTGAGGGAAGGGAGTGGATCCGAATCGGAGGGAAATGTGTGTAGATAAAAGTAGGTTTGGTCGGGCAATGGAGAAGAAGGACAGAGAGTAGACCTTTGGCACCCACCGAAGCATATGCTCAATCAATATGACAACAGAAGGGTGTGACGAGAGAGCTAAACAGTCGGCCGGCGACGAAAATAAATTCCTTTCAAATTCCTTCCCAGCTCCAAGAAGGGACTGGAACTGAATTTAAGGCAGAAAAAAGACAAAGCAGACAATTTACTACGTCCAGTCCAGTCCAATCCTCCAGTTCACTCAACACGGCACGAGGACAGATATTTTCTACTTTTTTGTTCACAACTTGGCAAGGACACAAGATCAATGGATGAGTTGAATGGAATTGAGTTTATTGGTTGAATGAATTGGCAGACTACATGCATCTAACACACACAACTACCACACATAACTGATATAAAAGGATGAATCTATTTATAGCTGAACTGAAACTATTTACTTAATGATCCGAAATTATTGGTCAACAATTATCTTGAATTTTTTTAAATTTTCAACCAAAAGATAAAAAGCTCTGTGGTGTTTTTAGATTCCAACTTTTTTTAAATTCGGGTATAGGGATTAAGTATGAAGAAACTATGGTTTATCTGCTAACGTTTGTATGTAAATATACATTGGTAGACAGCAGGATAGCATTCATTTGGCACTCATAATTGAGACATCAAGTGACTTTTCTTAAAACCAATAACTTCCGAATTCATCATTGATATTGCAGTTATCCAGTTATTTCTACGTAGTAGTTTTCCATTTTCCTGTTTCACGTCTGATCTAAATTACCTAATTGTGCTTGAATCTGCTGTGTCAACCAGAAATAACGTGGTAAGGTATTAATACTCGTATAGTGTAATTAAAATGGGAATTGAGCGTCCTTAATGAAAGTTTATGAAGGTTGGTGGGGGTGTGGGAAGAAGGCGGAAACCGAGAATGGACTGAAATAAAGCAGTAAAGCTGAGTTGAGAGAGTTTCTATGTATGCGGAATATAGTATCTGTTGTGTCTCTGTATTTATGCATGAAAATGAAATATTTCCATAGCCATAGTGTAGTTTATGAAAGTGTAAGTTGGTTTGCCTTCCTGGCTGGTCGTAATAACTGGAATAAAGTAGAGTGTATGTAAAAGCGGGAGAGTGTAGTGTAGTAGTAGTGAGGATTGAGGACTAAATAGGATATGGTGGTGGTGGCATACGACGAGTCTCCGTGACGGTTCCCAGTTCATGCATCATAAATTTCATTTTGTCACCCTTCTATTTTTATTGCCTAGGATGCTTTTGTTGGATGAGTGGGCCTGGAGCTTTGCCTCAACATTACACATTCACAGATACTCACGCTTTACATTCACATCTCGATCTTGAATTCACAACTTTACTTACCTTATAGGTAAGAGTTGCAAGAAGAGCGAACTACAACACATTCATAATGCTCCCATGGCCATGTGCTAAACTTAGAAATTCACTGCAGTGCTCTTCTATCTTTGCAGCCGTACTATATTCTCCAGTTTTCCTGGATTGCCACTTCCAGAAGTGTTCTGTCTAAGTTTATATATAAATTCTACACGTTCGTCTCTTATGCAGAGAGAGAGAGAGGAGAAATAATATTTCTGAATTCTTAACATACATTTCCACTCCATATTTTTATTTTATCTCTAGGAACTAGTAGACTGCATAACGGCAACTCTAAAATATTTTCTGCGATTCAGATTCAGTAGGACTATATATAGTCTTTATATAATACGTAGGTATCTTCATCTATACATGAGTTTATGGCCTGGAGGACAGGGTACTAGAGCAGGATCCGCTCGACTTTCAGTTTAGTTCACTTCAGAATGTAAAATCATTACCATATATGACGCAAGAGCACTTTATACACTTTGAACATAATAAGAGCTCATAAAACAGACCCTGCACACACTACTGCACTAGAATAATTGAGTTTAATAACTTTCCCATGCTCAGCTTATAAAAGCTCTAACCCTTTAGATATAGATATTTTGTATACAAAGATAGATAGTAGTTGACTATAATATAGAGACACTCACTTCGACTTTAAATTTTATCAAAGAAATGTTCTTTGCCTGAGTCAGAGAAGAGAGGTAGAGAAGAGACAAAGCGTGCGGCTTCCCCTGAATAAATAACATTAAACCTAAGTATATTACAGAATTATTATCATCTACAATTCTTGGGCAAATGCACATGGGCTCCTTTATCCAAATTACAATATTAGAGTGGAGAGAAAGGGCATTAGCTCATTCTAAATTCTACTATCATACACAACCACACTCCGTAACTACTTCTATTTTAATACTAATGCTCGAAAACCATTTTCTATGCATTCTATAACGGATCTCATATTAGAATTAGACTTTCTTCTCCTAAACTACAAGTTATTATATCTAACTTTTTTAGAGTCTATAGACTCTTCAGTGTTTCATAGAAGAGAGAGAGAGAGAGAGACTCTTGTGGATTTAATAAGCATTATTAACATTATAGTATAATAGGCAGGGCTTTATATATCAGTAGGTACTGTGTGTAAACGTCAGTAGTGCCATTCAGTCTTAAGACGAATAATAAAGGCTTAACTCACCGTGGTGGTTGAATATTCTATCTATATACTGCCATTTTGAATTGCCTTTTCATTTTATTAGACTCTAGGGACCCGAACCCGACTGAGAATCTAGCTACTCATTCCCTTTTCCCTTACCCTGTGAATACCTTAAGTCGTAAATGAACTTTGTTGGATATTAATGAATACAGCTGATAATTGTAATTTAGTGTATTACAGATGCATAATTAAGAACAATCTCAAATGTGGACATTCCTAGGTATATTATATATAATTATATTGTTGCATAGTTATCCGTTTTTTATATGGGAGAATATTAAATCAATGGCCTGCAATGAGACAGATATTGCGCCTGTTACGGAATACTATATCTTGGAATAATGTACCATTTATTAATGTGTACCTACTCGTAAACCTAAATAGTTTTCAGTCACCTTTTTTGGTGTGTTTATTTTCCCAGAATGAAAGAGAGAGTAGATTAATCTACCAAGTTACAAGGGCTAAAGAAATACAATACGATTCAAACTGCCTGTAAACAAGGAAAAAGCCATTTACAATGGAAAAGACAAAGTCCAATCACAGCAGCATCCCATGATAACTAAGCTCAGGTGAAAATATTTATTATATCTCACTCGCTCATCAACATTAGGCAGACAGCAGACACATCAAATTCACATTCCCAACCAATCTGTAATCTAGGTGTCTTTTTTTGAAACCTTTTTTTTTCATTTGCAACGTGACTCGCATCCTTCAGGAATTGTAAGGAGCATTATGCAACGCATTATTCTTCTTAACTTCGAAGTTTACCTTTAAGGATTTCTCGTCTACCTGAAAAGACATAGCTTTAGATGTATAAAAATCTTCCTGAACAATTTACCACACAATTACACGTTAAGTATTGTTTTTTCTATTTTTGTTGAGCAGTAAAAAGTGTCTGTGTAAGGGGAAAAAATAAACGTGCTTTACGAGGAATAAACAGATGAATTGCTACTTTATAAAGAAGACATGGAAATAAATGAGCTTATACGCTGTGTCGTCTACTTTCAATATAATCTGATGCGATGTAGGAATTGACTGTGAGAAAATTGGATAAGACACACTGGAAAATAGTGTACAGATAGAATACATAAATAGTAAGTGGACTTTTTAAAAGGAAATAACGCAAGTGAATCTACAATGAACAAACAAGTCTGGCCGAGTCTCAAGTGAAAAAGGCGACATTTAAGATCTCGTCTCAAAGATTTATAACCCTTTGTAGAGTGAGATAGTCCTATCCTAAGTAAGTCTTGACAGGGCAAGGCAACCGAAGGACATGCAGGCTACTCTATCCCATTATAAAATGGATCTACTTTGAGCGTAGCTGAATGGAATGATAAGTGTAACTTAACCGGCCCAACCTGAGTAACCTGACCTTTGTACCTTAGATTACTGTTGTCTATGAATCTACGTTTGTTCTTTGGGTTCAACACGCATCCCAATAATCTATAATCACTCAACCAAAGCTTAGATATGCCCTAAAATCACATTTTTATCATCTATGCACGCTATAGGTTACGAGATTTCATTTCTACATCTAATAAAAATTCAAACGAATCAAGAATTCATTATTACAAATAATAATCAGTCATTCTATAACAGAACGTAATATTCATAAGAGAGAGAGAGAGATACTATTACTAACACAGATAGATTGTGAGGCAGTCTAGTGTGGACTACCCACTTTGTGTATGCAAGAATGCACATCTATCAACTCACAGATAGAATCCCACACTCCTTTATGCTCTCCTTCTCATCTTAAACTAAAAAACGACAAAAAATCATTTAGATTGTCCCCCTTGGCTGTCAACTTCTGAGAATGAGTTTTCTATAAACAAGTTCCTTTCAAAAGGGTTATAAGAACTTTAGGTCACAAATTATTATGGGTTATTATTTACATTTACACGTCTATATACATCTAACACATTTCATAGCTGTATACAGCAGTACCTTAAACTTTTATAATTATTACGTTGATTTTCCCCGTAATACATAACATCCAGCAGAGTCCTAACCTTAAACTCTTCTTTTTGTCTTGTCCGTGTCATTGCATAATAAAAAATCATCTTTCGTGTAAAAAAAGTTTTAGGCTCAAACTTCAAAGATTGTGACTGTTGTGTTTTGTGTTCAAGCGTTTACATTTATTTTTCAGTGTGCTTAATGAATTTCTGAAAGAGTTCGTTGTAAGAAAAGCATACCCTTCTAACAAGCACGTGATATTTCGAATGTATAAACAAAGAAATATTTTATGGAGCAATTTTCTGCATGTATAAGACATTTATACATTTTTCAAATGCTTGAATGCTACAATTACAATAACATTTTTATCGCCTGAAAATGTAGACTCTGCTTTAACCTACCTTAAATAATTGCGCAGTTTTAGTAGGTTTCTGACCTGTTTGTCATTGTTTTTCTGAATTAAGCATTGAATCTTGACCGGAAAACAAAAGAAGAGAAAAATAATTTTATTGCTTCAAGTTAAGTGATGTTTACAGAAGATTAAATGCATGCGGATGTTTACAAACGTAAAGTGTTTTCGTGGTTTTGTAATTGCCATTGGGTTTTCTTTAATGGCGGTTGTCCTGAAAAAGATAGTATTCCTTTCCAACTTTCAAAATAAAGGTGTGTTTATGGAGAACAACAACGGATAGGTGATAGGGTAAGCAATAAATTCATTAGCAATCACCCACTAAAACATCAGCGTCAAAACAATAATACATTCTTCAATGTGCCATACCTAAAGATAGCCGCTGCCCACCTGTCTATATTCATAATAATGTTATATTATAGCAATAAAGCTATTTTATTGCATGTAAAACTAGGTGGCTACATTAGAAGGGTAAATGAAATTGCACGTGGTGAGTGAGTGATAAAATGCACAATACCTTGTAATTACAGTGGCTTCTATTGCGAACTTTTCAGAGTATAAAAACTATTAGAATGAATCATTCTATAATAGCGTGCATTCACTTTAGCTTACGATTATTTATTGCCTATACTTATCAAAGGTTACAATTGGACTTATATTAGCACTATTATGTCTATTGTAAATACTTTTCTCAAAGAAGAATGTACAGATACTGCTTCATTCGGGTCGTGAAAATAATAACACTTGAAAATTATATAGTGAATTATTATATAGTGAATAGAATAGTCATGAGTTGTAAATTAACACTGCGTACGGAATATTATGGTTGAAGAGGACAGGTAAAAATGGGCAATGGTCAACAACTAAGGTTATTGTAAGACAAGTTGGCAATAACCTATGAAAAGTGATGTCTCTGGGTAGCAACAGTAAGAAATCCTTCAAGAAGTTCATTTCGTCGAAAAGATTTAGTGAAGAAACTGGATAAAAGCGATACATTGTTATTTGCACTCTGAATGTTAATGTTAGATATTAATAATAATTATGTATTAGCATAGACAATGACGAGAAGTTGTATTTTTCCGACAGCTATCATCTTTAGTATTGTTCACCTTACATTCCCAATTGTGTTACATAAGAAAAATCTCCCAGATTTCCGTATTAATTTGTGTAATTGATTAAATTATCAATCATAATCCGTAAATTATTTAAGATTATTTCATTGTATTTATTTTGCTCAAATCTAACAAGGTTTCTTGCATGTTTCATGAAAGGAAATAAATTCCCTGTGATAAACAAACATCGGCCAAGGAAAACGAAGCATCCTTTCTATTACCTACATAATACAACACAGAAGAATACCTATAATAAAAGAGTGTATCAAGCAACATATTATGTATAGTATGTTTGAAGGAGGCAAGATATACGGAAGGTAAAACTGTTTTTTATGCACAGAAGGATTTTACTAATGTTGTTGTTGGAGTGAAGTAATAATATTGCATTGTAAGCCGGTTGGACTTTGCTCTTGGACTTTGGACTCGACCGTTTCTCTCTTTCAACTCAATTGTGGCTCCTCTCTGTCCTATTATTGCAGGCACACATGTACACTATGCACAGAATGTACGTAGAAAACACATTTTTACGTCTGTAATAAATACAGATACACTTACGAGGCAGAATACATTATATTATTGTGAATATGAGCGAGGCTTGTGAGTTAGCTTCACGTTCCTAGCCTGTGTTCCTGTTCTGCGAACTGTTTTTGCTGTAGAGGAGAGTTGTATGTATACCTAGATGTGCACTACATAAATGCACATACCTCTGTGCAAAATTACAAATAGTCACTGTATGTTTTCTCAGTAGTATCTATTAGAATAGAAAATTCATGCTTGCTGTTGGCAATTTATAATTTAGTAGTTTTAATAAGGTATGTGCTACAAGTAGAATATTATAAGTAAATGTGTCTTGAAAGAAATTCTAAAGTCTCTCTTTAGATACTAGAAAGATATAGTCATAAGCTTGTATAGTAAGATACCAGACCGTACTGGGTACGCTACGCAAACAAATGCACTGCATAAATCACAGAGCTCATAAATCTCTCACAATAACTAAATCATTCGCATTTTGAGCAACTGAGAACAACGTCCTTGCCTTAACACTACAGAACATCAAATTTAGTTTGTTAGGACGGAATTGGAAATAGTACAGCATATAATTGTACATAACAAAGCTATAAAATTCAGATTCAACTCAATAATAACTAGTCCTTTTTCCCCTTGTCTAACATTCGACTGCTAGATTAATATAATTGCAAAGATTAAGTAACAAATAGAAAAATATCTGTAGCTACTATCCTGTTTTGCTTCCTATGGCCGTGAATAAACTTTTCTTTAATTACTCAAGTGTAGGAAGAACATCGTTACAATCGAGACAGACTATACCTACCTAATCAACTCAATGCTAAACTTCATTATTATGCTCATTCTGTTCTATACGAATGCACTACATAGTCCATATCAACTTAAAATGAATGAGAGAGATTGAAGTCCTGGATTAGCATTAAGTCTGTACCTAATACTACAGAATACAAAAGTAGTTGTAAGTAGTAAGAGCAAGATGTTGGAAAAGTAATGCAATGACATTAATAGAATTACGTATACTTCAGCATTATCTATTATAGTCGACTTATCTTTATATAGTAAGTAGGAAAAGGAAAACATTCATTTAATAGAATTAAACTCTTAATTCCGTCTGTTCTGCTGTGTGCCATTGTACATTATTGAGAATTTGCTACAACTACACAGAAATTCCTATATATTTAAGTACTAGAAGGGTGAACATCTGTATATTTTCATAATGGACATACTAAAGTGTAACATTCGAAAGCAAATAAAGTCAAACTGCAAAAGAGTTCATTTCTAGGTCTGGGTCCAATAACTACAGTACTATGTCTTGGAACCTATTCAATTTTATACTCTCTACTAGATATGTATATGAATAGTAGTACACGTGCACGCAATGCAACGCAACTTAAATGTAAATTCTAACTTAGGCAAATGTTAAAGTTGAACTTGTAAAAGCTCTAACTACAGTCAGGCTCAGCCCTTCTCTTTGTTTGCCTTTGCATTTGGCGTTTAGCAGCGGGAGAAATTCTCCTCTATTTGCACTGCACTCACTATTTGACTACTTTCGATGTCCTTGTAATTGCTCTGCTACTCACGAACCACTACTACCTTTATATACCTTTATAATTCTTCTACATTCTATTTACTAATAGAATTTATGCTTCCAGGATGTCTGCCGTGTCTCTCCTATTAGACAATTCAACTCTCTATGTATTCTTTACACTGTGTATTATGAGTAGCTACTTGAATTAGTTGTGATCGTGTTTACTCTTACGCTTAGACTATTACTGCTCTCTGAATGCAATTAGCATATCCTCAGGAAGAATAATATAAATATCTTTGTGACTGTGCAAGAGAAAAGCAAAACTAAAATGGTAAAACAGAATATCCATTACTTATGCTAAGATGGAAATACAAATGTAGAAAAACAAAGGTGCAGCACAGCAAAATTAAATGTTTCTCTTGTATCTTTATTCATGTTTAAACTCGGCAAGCATTGCTGTTCATTAAACTGAAACTGTATGTTCTCAACAATTATTATTTTCAATTGCTAACTCAAGCTAAAAAAACTAAAATTGGAAAACACTGATAGTTAATACACATTTGCCAAAATCAACCTGTGCTTATTTCTAATACTAATACTTAATAACTTTTATCGATATTTCGTTTGGATTTGCATCAAAAGTTTAATGGGAATAATGAATCTTGATTTTATGTTGAAATTATGGAAAGGAAGTTATAGTATAATAAAAAATGAGTTGATTGTATTGTGTTAGTACATTCTTGGAGGATTAGTCATCGCGATTTTATTAGCCTAATGGTTTTCGTAGCAAATAAATTCAAGTTCAACTGAATATCTGAGACATTGTGTGTAGTGAGAGGCACGAGAGCTGCTAAGGTTAACGAAAACTTCCTTCCGAATTACTCTATTGCGGGTTGAGTGATAACGATAACTCTCACGCACTGCACTGTCCTCTTGAATGAGCCGTGCACGAGTTGCTTTTGTGTAGTATAAATCCATTTAAGTTTCACATTACCCGACTAGCCACACTTGGTTGTTGGTATCATTATTATTAGAAAGACAAAGTCCAAAGTACACTACTGTCTGTTTATTTATGTTGGCAAAATGCATAGTGTACTACAATAAATATTAAGTTACAAATAAAAGCGTACGCGGCATGATGTAATTTATTCATAGTGAACATGCACAGTACAATGTGTATAAATGTCCAAGACATACAAACTGGTATGTATGTAGTATGAGGCTGAAACTGACTAGTGACTAGACTACTGTATACGTGTATAAATAAATTCATTTTTATCTAATCTGACACATGCAGAAAAGTAGAATCTACCGTTATTCCTCTCTGGCACATAAATATGCACCAAATTGACAGGATAGGGTCCCCAGTTATGCAACTCCTTACAGCTATCTAATATCTTTGTGTATTCATACGAACAATTTCACATTGCATTCATTCAGAGCTACCATAATCCTGACACTACATAATATTACTTGTTTCCACATTTTTATGTCTCAATTCTAGTTCAGACATAACTGTATACTCTAAAGCATCTTTATTCTTCAGAAAAACTACGTGACGAAAGATATAACATATCTTCGTGTATATTTCTGTGAAATTATAATCGAGATGCGCCACAAGGTTCAACCTCACATTCAACTCTATGCATCTTAATTCAGGTATAATGAATTCCGCCGGAGGAGACATGAAAACTCATATTTGCATTGGATACCCTTTTTATACAGGTTATTCCTAATACCAGACAAAAGTTCTAAGTGTTAGAATTAGAATCTTGGATTTCTTACAAATACTGATGTCAAAAATTATAATGCTCGTACTTTTTTCAGTCGCGTC
>JABASI010002717.1:0-18660 GCA_019776505.1 Tomocerus nigrus | reverse complement strand
GTGGTAGTTACATACTTACATGTGTGTAGTAAGGAAGAATACTCATGAATCATGCACCGTGACTAATATCAGTTCTCAGGAAGGGATTATGCAAAATAGGTACAAAGTTGTTGGCGTTACTTTGGATTGCTAAACTCTACATGTGAATACATTAATTGGCTTTCTACGAATAGAAAATAGAATCCCTATGCTATTCCACACAGTGCGCTCAAAGTATAGTTATACATACACGGATTTAGCTGAATGCTATACGCTGCTTGTAATTATAATATAATTAAAATTTGTATGCGTTTCGTATTTGTTGCTTTTGATTCCTTTGAATCAAAGTAAGCAAGATTGTCAGGATCCGTTTGCTAAAACTAGAAGCAATGTATAGACTAAAGTCAAGTTAATTAAATTAAAGGTTGATAGTTAACACGTACATCCTCTCATTTAGACATGAGTAAATGAATCTAATTGTAATAATTACAAATATTTCAGTTTTTCAGTAGTACAATTGTTGAAGATTAGAATTAGCTTAACAATTACTAAAACTAGAGGCAGTAGCAGTGGTAAGAATACCAAGTGCAATGGAAATAAAATACTGGTATTTCCAGAATGCCCAGTTTTATATTTTTTGTCAACACTTAATAAGTCATTATATCATACGATATTATTGTTGTGATTGTTCAATTGCTAGTTTTCCTCCTATGATATAGAAAAAGAGTAGGTAGCTCATTCTAAACTAATGCTGAAACTGACGCGTGTGATAATTAAATGCTACGAGGTAGGTAAGTAATTAAATTAACATGAGATAAAACTTGTCTAGGTAAATGCTTTACACGCCTCCTATTTATTTGGTGATTATTCGCTTTGTTAGCTAGTTTAGATTTGTGTGTGTTTTGCCACAATCTGAGTATATTCTTGGTCATGTTTGTATAAGTAGTTAGCTTAAGGTTGTCATAATACAGAGGCATATAGAAAATAAACGACACCTGACTTTAGTGGAAGCTGACTGAGTTGTTGTTGAGTCCTTCCTGGGCTACTGAATTGAAGTGGCACGTCTTATTCAGCCAATAAACTCATCGGCTCTTTTCTTTGTGAAAAGCAAGATTTTTGTAAGCTGGTTTGGAAACGAAGACCTCGAGTAGAATGTAATTCAAAGGCACGAAAGGCGAGAGATAATGACGCTTTCATTATAATCAATTGTATTCGTAGCCATGACATGACATGACTTAATCTTAATTTCCCTCAGCTCTTACAGTCGTCCTATAGGCTTTTCCCTTCGAGCTTCAGCTGTGCCCATGTGGGACTTTTAACCTAAACTGCTAACAAATTGCGTGTCGAACAATGATAATGAGACAAAGTTATTCAGCAGTCGTCAGTCTGAATTATCGCAAGATCCTTTAATTCTCTGTTACATGTCGGTAATATCATAGAGCACTACTAAACTAAATGTGTACAGACTACAGACTCAATTTCAGCTAAGGATAAATTAAAACAATCGTCGGCAGTACCTTATCAAAACAAGTATAATTATTGTAGGTAAGTATTATCTGTATTGCTCTTTGAGCTGGCTGGACGGAAATTGAAATGGGAGTCAACAATATGCTTCCACCGTTCAAGTTTATTTTCCGTAAGCTACGATCTACGATTAAGCACGCAGTACGCAGGTATTTATTTAGTTGACACACAAATACGGAGTGTAGTTAAATAAAACTATCGTCATGATTAGCTACTTTTATTTTTGTTATTGGAAATAGTACAGTACAAAAAATAATCAAATTCTCCGTATTTTGTAGGGACACAGTCCGTCTTCTCGGGTACTTCGTACTTACGTAACTATAGCGAGGGAATACAGAGACCATGTTTACGTATTAACTCCAAGTGAACAAATCCATGCCATAAAGTTTTTTTAGTTTACCCAAATGACAGTCAACCACTGAGCCGAGTGCAGTATGACCAATTACTTGAACAACCACAAACATAGGTCAGGAAAACCTGCGGTGAATTTATCGCTTTAAAGAGTGGACTTCAATTCAAGTAATGCGTCTCATTGCACTGAAATGGCTTAATTCTTAATACTGGCAAAAAAGTCGCAGTCAGCTTTCATACTATAGCCAGTTAAGTAATAAGTAGTTGGGAATGATTGTGACGTTTTCACGTAACTTCATTCAACAACCGCTCTGTCAGTCATTCTGGGAAGCCAATTTGATTATGTAATCCTATCTCTATTTATTTGAACAGTAATATCGGTCGAAATTGTTAGTTCAACAGCATAAATAAATTGTTGTTGTGCAATTGAGTTTGAGGGAAATATCGCTTCAACCATTATCTGCGTGTTTAGTATTTACCATTTTTGCGTTGCTTAGAGTTCTTACCTTACGTACACTGTGTTTCCTATTACTATTAGATAGCTACGATATCTTACTCAAATTGTGTCTCAGTTATCAATGTTTTCATAAAGTTGACTAGTGAAAATTTATAATACGCTACAATACACTGGAAATAAATGTGAATTGAAAATTCCTTCGTTAATAAACAAGTGAGAAAGACAAAATGGTAAGATTTCTAAGATACAGTTGCATGATGGTGACGCCAAGTTTTTGTTAACTTACCAACCTACCCATGTAACACAGTCATTGTATCTATTTGGTGCTCACCATAGCTCGAAATGAATTGTCAGGGCTGTTGATTAGTGAACCGTGCCGTTGAATACCTTTTGTTAATTCGCAGTAGCATTATCATTAAAACAAAGTTCGAAAGTTCTCGCTAAATCTCATGTAAAAGATCTAAGTGACACGTCTTTTTCAATTTATGTAGTCTTTTTTATTGGGTTTACTTTTCTGTTGAATGTGATAGCACAGTCAGATTTGTACGTATAAAAATAACTGAAATTTTCCCCATTAAAATCATAGGACTGGGGTGATGTAGATCATTTGATTCCTTGAGAGTTTATTGTTTTCCTTTTAATTATTTTTAAGTTACTTTATTGCAGAATTGAAATGTTGTATTTTTTAATATTGACAGAAATAAATGACAAAAAATATTTCGTGCTATTCGTCCATTCCGTAGTTTTTTCGTTTTAATTGTCTACGGTTCTTTTTAAAGTTTTACCTTGAAACTTGAAATGGTAAAGTGCAATAAAATGAATTCGCCTTCCTTGCCATAGTATTTTAATATTTCTTCTTTGCTTCACTGGCAATAAATTTTAGGTTATAAAATGAAAAAAAAATATATATAGCTATATAATAATATATTATGATAAGTAGCAAGTTAACTAGGTGACTGTCGGAAGGGAAGACATGCAGTCTGAAATTGTTGAAGCTGAACTGACTGACAGACAATTAAGAGAAAGAGAGAGCAATGCAAGGTAGACAACAAGGTCTCACGACTCTCACGTCACGTCTCCATTGCATTTACAATGTCACACTACAAAGCTCAACTGCAGGAGATTTTTCTAGTTTTCAACTCCTCTGCAGTCTTCTAAGAGCCAACAGACAGCAAAAGTTATATTTACTTAATCATGTAGTAAAGTAGCAAAAGATTGGATCACATTTAAAAGCCATTCATATCAAGATTAATCGGATTTATTGTGCTATTTCATGGAAGATTCAAGTGAATTGATTGTAGAAATTATTATTATTGGGAGATTAATCTCCTACGTCGAAATTGCTAAGCTTCTGCTCGCAAACGTTTTGCATGGTGTAAAAGTAGAAGCATCCTGCAGATACTCAGACATTGTACTACTCACGTACAAGTCTTGAACGTTAAGTGTAGATATAAGTTACAACACAAAGCTACACGAGTTAAAGCTAGGATATATAATTGTTATATAGTTGTAGTCTCTACAGACGTTAAAAGTGGGAGCATGGGATTTTTTGTCTTTCTGTCACTGCATTCTGAAAAGACACATTAGAAGATAAAGGAAAAGTTTGATTAATATTATTTGCGTCCCTATACGATTCATCATGAAAAAGGCAGAGGAGATATAATTTAACCATAAGTGCACATTGGATTAAATGATTTCTTTGCCATTTAAAAATTGGATTAAAAACTTGCTATAGAACACAATGTTAAGGAACTGTAGCACTTGTCCTTGTCAGAATTAATACTTGGTGATTTTTTGTTCTAGAGATGTGAGTTACGGCTGTGATTCGACGAATTAAGGAATTTCACTTAAGAAGTTTAGCAACAGTGATTTGCTGCCTTCCAAGAAAAATAGTTTTCGAGCCGAAGTTGTGATTTGGAAGAAGTAATTGAACGCGGTTAGCTGTTACACCAAAATGCTGTGTTCAAAAAGCGCAATTTTACGATTTGCCGACGCCATATTTTTGGCGGCGGTGTTTCTCTTCCAAAGCGTCATTTTCAACTACTTCATAATCAAATACTTCAGCAAGTCGTCTCTCCCTTTTCTGTGGTTCCTCGGAGATTTCTTCTGCTTGTTGGTCTTCTCGTTCACACTCTTCTTCGCCTTCCGCGTTCATCACAAGCAAAAGCGCAAAGAGCGACAAGAAACTTCAGCAAGTAACTCAAGCAGCTTCATATCCAATACACGAACAAATTCCCGCCAGGGAAGTGAAGAGGACCAGAATGGTGTTCATCCGTTGACATTTGGCTGTTTCGGTCAAGTTGCCAAGCTGCCACTAAGTTACATGACTTGGATCGTCTACAGCACGATCATGATCGCAAAGTTAGTGGTTCTTGTTAAAGCTGAAATTCCGCAAACTCTAACCAATGATGAGGTCTTTGGATCCGCTCTGCTAAAAATCGCCATCGCCATTAGTTCAATTATATTCTACCTTCTTGTTGAAGCTCATCACGACTCTCATGAAGACCCAGTGCGAAATTCATACATCAACTCTGTTTCTTACAGCACAGCAATTGAAATTCTTGACACGGTACGTCCAGCAGTCCTTTTCTATATAAAATGTATACAATATGCAAGTAAATATGAATAGGTACTTAGGTAGGTTTATTATAGCATAAAAGTAAATAAATATAAACGCAATGGTGTTACCTAAACGCTTGTAATCGTTCTAGCTTTACATTAATCAGCTGTGTACGTAAAAAGTATCAGACACGTTTAAGACAATCAATTTTCAATGAAATGTCAAAATGGAAAAGTAAAATCACACAGGGTAAAAATGAAATCTAAAAAGCAAAAATAGTAAGTGAGTGTAAGAAGCATAGACATGTACGGGTTAATTTTTGCATATTTTCATTTATTTATTTATTTTTGTTTTTCAGACTACATTTTTCTCTTTACTGTTGGAGAGAGAAAACCATCTTATGTTCTCGTTTAATTTCGAAAACTTTATCTTAATTCTGAGCTCTATCAATTTGATGCTGCCATCCCTTGCTCTGTACAAATTGGCTGTATCAAATTTTGGTAAAACATATCCCGTTAAGCTTGAGGTTCTGTACAAAGTACTCCACTTTTTTCTAATTAACCTCTCCTACTGTGGAGTCCGATTGTATTTGAGAAAGTGGTACGGGGCCTCTGACACGTCCATTTTCTTCATCAAGAATGTCTACTCAATGATCACCTTCTTCCGAGGGATTTACCCGGATCTGAAGAAATTAGAAGTTGAATGGAAACACACTGTGAACTTTAAAAAAATTCTGCAGCCATTCCAGCATCGAGGTGACGTTAATATTAGTGCCAATGGGAAAGCCAAGTCATTATCGGACATTCAAGAAGCTGAAAATATTCCGATGGAAAGATCCAAACGAGTCGCCAACAGCAACGAAAATAACCGTCATAGTGTAGCCTGAGTTGTGGTGATCGAATGTACTATCTAAAATGCCAGCTTCTCTTTAAAAAAAACTGTTATTACCTAATTGAATGTACCTACTTATTATATTATTAGTACTGTGGGCAGAGCCCAACGAGACGCCAACAGCAAAAAAGATGACCGTCATAGCGTAGCCTTAATTGTGATGATGGAATATACTATTTAAAATGCCAGCTCTTCTAATGTTACTGTTATATACCTAAATGTAGGTACTTACATATTTAGTATAAGTATCTGTTGGTTTCCTCAGTACACGAATTTGTAATACCTAACCTATACGCAATTTATTGTGTAAAAAGCACTGAATTTTGTAGCCATGTTAAGACTAAAGACTGTTTCTCTTGTGTTACATTATATTGATTGTTGGATAGAATTATTCGTACATTTGAAATGTTTATGAAAATCACTAGGTCACTAGGCTGATGAACTTATTATGTTAAATTTGTTAATGGCGTCCCTTAGCCACTCTATTTTAGTATGTTTCCCTGTAAAAAAAATAAGACGAGAAATCTGCGCTGTTGCGGTTGTTTAATTTGTAGTTCCTCACATCTGTAGCATTTAATTTAGTTCTGTACCTACTAGATATGTCTAGTATCAAAAAAAACTAAGGATGTAGCTCTGTATTGCGTAGTAACTTAATTTTATCAGATAATAGTAAGTATACTAAGTAGTTACCCTCAAAATGATAGTCGTTCAAATTAGCTAGTACGCTTAGACATATAACAATTTGTTACACAATTCCGGAGTCAAACGGATGTTTTCCGTGATCTCATTGAGCGAATGCTCAAAGCCAACTCATTACTATTACATGTATAATACCCACATACTTACTACATACCAAATAGCTGTAATTTTTTATAGTTTGTTTGTACCATTTCGAGACTTGATTACTTGTTGCTTACATAGATATTTGATGTAAGTAGTTGTAGATAAAACAAAAGTATTTAGCTGCATTATAAAGTACATGCACGACCGTAGAATAGCTAATTAAAAGTTGTTTTGAATATTAAATGTGATTGCTAAATAGTCTTTATATCTGTATATACCTACTACTATATTACTACTAAATATTTTGTTCTCGTATGAATGTTGTTTACAATTTGAAAATATTCTGCTCATTCATTCGCACTCTGTCTGCTATCTGTCTATCTATACTATCACTATCATCAAAATCTTTTTACTTTCATTATTTGCTGATGTGAATAGAGCAAGCTAACGTATTCTCCTCCTATTGTTCAAATAGCATATAGAATGAATGTAGAAATGTAATCATCCACATCCATAAATTTGAGCACGTGTCTTTCAATCTCATCCTCATTTAATGAACGTTTTTTCTTGCGCAAATAGGTACCCGTATGTTACGTAGTGATGGTCTACGGTCTGCCTATACCCAACTGGCCTGAAGCCACCACGACAGATTCATTATTTATATACCTGTGCATTGTTGCTTGCTATAAGCACTGTTCGTGTTTGTACATCTTTGTCAGCGCTGGTGTATACTAGTTTGTAATGAGGTAATGTGCTGAGTGTGTCATTCCATGTCATTCTACTTATTGTTAGTTTTTCACAAGATGAATTATGATTACTATGTGCTTACACCTTGTAATAATATAGTAAATAATTATATTATGTGTTAGGCATTGGCAAGTGTTACCTACTTATGTATACTTAGCTTTATTTTTATTGATATATTCAGAATAAATTCAGTATACAACAAATTGTTCCTTGCTTGCTTTGCTAGTGATGCTCATGAACCGGTTTTTATTCCATTAGGCTCGTAAAGAATGTAATTGTTAGCTCTGATTGCGTCAACATTATCATAATTGTCCATTGGCTCACTTTCTTTAATCTTTCATTTGAATGGCTAAACAACTATAAATTACTTTCAGGACAAAATTTATGCCAAAAACAGAAACTGAATTAATGCATTAATTGCTGCTGCAAATGCAATAATCTTTGCATTTCCATGGAAATATTCTATAATTTCCAGAATATTTGGATGTATTTTTGCGATTTCAGACTAAACGTCCTTAGAGATTTGGAGGAGAGCTATAAAGGTGACATTGATACGATGGATTGCCTCTGTAGTTATAACACGCACTAATATAAAAAGAGAGCTCTATAGAAGTGAACCTTGACCTTTGCTTGTTTCGCAACTCATAAAGCATCCAAAAATATGATGGAAAGAATTAACGCTACGATATTGCATGGCATTGCATTGGCTCGTAACATCTATAGGCATTAACATTTAGCACTGTACTCTGTGTACACTATCTGTATAATCATTCCTACTGGATTCTGGATATTAGATATCAATATGACAGAGCTAGAGCTAGTTGCTTAAATTATTGCTACGATAGTAAAAGTGTGACAAGACACTTGTGTCCCTGACTGTGTGTATGTATTGTATTATACCTACGTTAGTAACATTAGAGATCGAGCAAGGTGGGTTGGAGTTAGAGTTATATATAGTTGTGATGTAATTATTTGAGTTATGACTTGACCAACCATTTAGAAGACTTTTTTATGTCTTCAACAACAAGCGTAACATTCGCTCTGTCTGTCTGTGCAGAATGGAACTCCAAGCCATAAAATGTGTATTGGAGTTTCAAGTTCTTACTCCGCGTTGAAGGTTGCAAAAAATGTGATTGCCTTTTATAGCAACACTTATCATTAAACACATTAAAACTTACTTGCCAAAGTTATATTAGTACTTTATTATGTGATGCGGTTCCTCGCGAAATAAAATTGCAACAAAAAACCGTCAAAGAATGCTAGATATAGATGAGAGCTTCATATTTAATTGCCTGTATCGTATCTATCCATAAAGTCTAAGGTTGTGCGTAGCAGATAATTCACGGCAAGGCGAACGAATCATTGAAACTACTTGAAAGAAGTTAAAAAACCTATAGACGTATATGTAGGCTATTGCATTTTTTGGATTTATGTCTATACATATATATAATATATGCACTATGAATACCTCCGCATCAGCTGCGTGTCTACCAAACGTTTTCGAAAAAGAAGCGCAGACAACAGTGTGGAAAAATATGCACATTTTTCTGTATCCAGAACAGAATTATCTGAACACACCTCTTTCTCACACTACTAAACATGTGTACTACTATACTGCGCTAAACCACAGTAGAGTAATAATAATAATGTAATATCATTATGTGCATATAAATCAACTCTTTGAGTCTGATGTATTTACATCCTTTACATACCTACTAATTTCTTGTCCAGTGATTCGTTATTGTCTATGTCGCCATAAACTCCCTAATTACGTACTTGCATGCTCTTTTTAAGAAGCCTGTGTACGCATAAGTAATACCCATTACGTTGTTTAGTTGGCTGTCTATGATTTTTCCCAAGGTAATAGGCAGCAAAAAATTCTGGAAAACAAACTTATTCTCTCTTTTGTAATAAATTTTTGGATAGGTAGGTACCTATGTATTTAGGAAAAATAAAGAATTTACCCCTGCCTTCCGTCTTCAAAGGTTACTTGATGGGGTGAAGTCAAAACTAATTTTTACAGCATTGTCAAAATTCTGAGGTTATAGAGCAATTCTTCTCAGAGCTATGGAAATCCAAAGTCAAAAACTTCATGGATGGAGGGGGTCGGTCACAGGAGGGTTAATTGAATCGCTTTCTAATATTACCTTTTCCTTGTAATCGCTGAAGATGGGGCAAATGAAATCAAAACATAAAATTATAGACGCATTGTATTAATTTTCCTAAGCATTTGAAAAATTGATTCAGATTTCTTTTGCAGTCTTTGAAAAAAATTATTCAGATATTTTATTGCATTTTGATGTCGTCCTATGAAGCCGGCAATTACATCGAATATTATAATGTTGTGATATATTATATCACAACACAACCACAATCACTGAATGTTACAAAATGAGTGTGTATTCTACCATTCCTACAGTATTTTTTATAGGTTTTGCTTAAATTAATGCGATTGATTGTAGTAAGTACAAGTAAGTTTTAGATCGCGTAACATCGTGAATTAATAAGTTCAAATCTCCGGGTATTTATGTACGGAATAAAATAAGACAACTCTATTCCAGTTTTTTCTCGGCCGTATTTAATCTAAAAGTTAAAGAAATGACGATTTTATCTTGGCAAGATTGATAAATATTGATCCGATTTGATTGATCTGATTGATGATAAAAATATTTTCAAAAACACTACAAAAGTTGCATAAGAGATTCCTCATTGAGTATCTCACAATAATAATAATAATAAATATGCAGGTATCTACTACTTTATTATTGCATAATTTATTTATTTATGCATTTTGGAAGGCGCCTGCATACCCGCTCGAATAAATTTAATGTTTACAATAGGTACCAAGGATCATGAATTACGATTCTACGGCAGGTTAATCTTTGCTTGGGACTTGGAACAACAAAATTGGAAAAAATAGCTGGAAAAAATATTGGTCGGACGAATAACAACGAGGAAAATAGGACAATATTATTGTCATGCAAACAATTTTGAACATTTTCTCGGGTTTTCTATTTACAGATGTGGATGTGGTAACCCCTTATTTACATACATCTTAATATTTTTGCATCATTCCACATTAAAAACCAATTTCATTAATTCATTACGTACACTCCATAATTATACACTACAATTTTACAAGTGAAGTGGAATACCTATACCAATTTGCTATAAGGTTTGTCAATGGACTTCGGCAGATATTCGCTCAACTACATTTTATTTTATATTAACACTGGCAGATGGCGATGAATTATTGAGTCAATAATTTGTTAAATCATGCAACTATCTCGTACATACTGCGTCAGTCAAATAAATTATGTAAATAACTATCTACAATTACACTTCCTAAAATGTTTTATCTTCTACAATGCACAATTATCAACATGTAAATATCTACGTTATTATGCAGTTTTACTAGGAATTCCAGAAGATAGACTTTGATTGCGAATGGCTCAGTTTGGCTACCATTATACACCATCTGATTTTTGTCGAATTCATTATTATTTTACATAATGGAACAGATCCTGACATTGCTGCCCTTCATCGATTAAATGCTGTCAAAATTTCCTAGTACTTTTTTTGCATGCATAGGGAGCTAAATTTTAACAAACTCATTTCTGATATTTTATGCTATTTATATATGCTTAGTATATATTTATCATTGAAACTTTTTTTTAAAATAAATAATGCTTTTCAAAATGTCAAAATCTAGAAACTATTTCACATTCAAATTAAAATCTTCCCTGCAATAGTAAAACATCTACGTTGAAAAGAAAATTGTCAAATTCGATGTAATGGCCGAACAAAAATAATTTTTAAATGCAAACGGCGTAAGATGATATTGCTGTGCTTAAATTATGCATATAATAATAGCCATGCAAATTTCTTTAAAAATTGTTGACTTGTGATACCCACTGAATAATAATAAGTACCTTTATATGCATTTCGTTTTTTCCCTTGTGATATTTAAATATTTAAAAAATTTACAGAAGTCAATATACTCTAAAATAATCCTTGGGAAATGGAAGAATGGTTGATCTCATTTACATTACGTGATTATTTTTGCATTAATATCACCTACTCATAAACAAAATCTTTATAGAATACTTAAAAATATGTGCAGTCGGAGGCGGAGGTATATCATCAATTGAGATAGTTGACACTAAAATACATTTTATAGAAGGCTCATGTTCATGAATACAATCCAGTCAGCAATGCGGAGCAAGTGTGTCCTTTGTCATGAATTCCCAAATAAAATCTGCATTATATTAGCAACTGTTATCATACCATAAATACACAATTACTTATGCAAACGTATAATGATTTTACAATACGTAATTCGGCTTCATAGGCCGATCATCTTTCCCGTACAATTAAGTTTGTACGCAACCTTCCCAGAAATAATGACACCTGATGGTGTAGTAGCATTTTATTGGGATATGATTCTCAACATTAATATATTCCGCATCAATAAAAAACCTTTTGTATATAAGAGACAACCTTACAAAGTTTAAAAGTCATTTAAAGTCAAAGATTGTACTAGGACTGCGAGATACCGAAATTGCAACAAGTGAAATTAGATTTCGTACTTTTCACTTTCCCTCAGTTTTAAAATGAGGTAAATAGTAAATAGAAATTTATATTACATAAATGCATTGCAGAATTTGATATTTCCCAACTAACCATAAAAATCGATAATTTTCCAACAAAAACATTTTTGTAGGTTTTTAGCATCTTTGTTCCTAGTTTTCTGCTGGTGTGCCACGCAAAAATCAATTTTGGCAGAAAAGGAATTCAGTGACACGGAAATAAGCCTAGCGGACGCGGCTTTAGAAGTATGAACTTTCAGCTAAGCATTTGCCCATTTAATTTTTCACACCTTACTAAACTAATACAGTTAATAATTTTGTTTCAGGAAGCCAATTTAGAAATATTACAAACACCTGGTCGAAACTTTACCTTAACACGCTCCTTAGTTGAACGGAATAAACAAAATTCCTACGTTAAGTTTCCTATGGCTGCGGAATTAATTGGCAGAGAAAGTAACACGAATTTAAGAGCGTATGAAATTCTTGTGAACAGGTATAGTGGTTAAATTACTGCATGTACTTATAATTGATAATTATTATCTTGATGGGAATCATTCAATTCATTCAATAATTCAACATTTAAGAAACAAAAATCATAGAATCGTACAGCACGTTTATTGTTTCCAATCATAGTACAAAATATTAATATGTAAAAGTAAGACTCTGTTTATGTAAAGGAATGGCGTTCCAAGGGAAAGAGCTTTAAGACTCCTTATGAGGCGGGTACGTCAGTCAGCACTCTGTAATCCTGAAGTAAATTGCGACCCAAACTCAAAATACAGAACAATCGATGGTACATGCAATAATATGTACAACGTGAAATGGGGCTCTGCTCCAATCGCTTTCAAAAGGCTTTTACCCGCAGCCTACAGTGACGGTTAGTAGTTAAATTAAATCCTTGTCAGTAATATCTGTTTCATTATGCTGCAGTTAAGTTTTATTGTGTCAAGAATATTATTCCGTTCTACATGGCAGTGCTGTCATTTACATAATCATTATTACTTTCTAAACTTTCACTTGCTAATTTTCCAGCTTAGCTCAGGTAGCTAAAAAATTCATGCAAACGAAAATATTGATAGAGATGTTTAAAAATGAGATCGAATTGAACTTAAAATATTTTTACTTTAGTGATGTAAACGATTCATCGGCGCACGTGTTGTTGACTTTGTTGTCTGCCATTCACTTTCTCTAGGTTTTGGGGAACCAAGAGGAGGAAACAGAGAGCTGCCAAATGTTCGACGCATAAGTTCCACTTTGCATCCAGATTTAATACATCCGGACCCAACTATTACAAATATGGTCCCTCAAGTTGGGCAGTTTATTGACCATGATTTGACGCTAACACCAGAAGCAGGTTGCTACATTTTCTATTCAACTCCATTCCTACATTCCCACCGCTGTGCTACTATGGCTTGTTCAAATGAAATTATAGCCATCGTGCAATGAAACTAGTAAGCGAATGAATTTAAGAGTTGAAAGAAATGAATATATAGACTCGGAGCTTTCGCAAAATCCAGTGGTGTGCATAGATAAATAGTTTGCTAAAGCAGAGTATTAAGACTTTGTCAAAAAAAGCCTCAGAGTTCAACTCCAAACTGTCAAACAGAAGGATTTAGTAGGAAGGATGACAGTTCTTTTCTCTAGAAAGTTTCATGCTGCCCCTTAAAATGTTGCTTTTCAACTAATCATAGGATTTGTCTGTAAATATTGGTGGCTAATATACTTGTACGCATGGACATTCGTTTTGACATCATTTTAACCATAGAAACCATAAAAAACTATTTTAAATTATTTTTTTATTAAATCATTTAATAAAACTATCCAGCCTTTTCAAATTTTGATAGGCACTGCGTGCTCATACTACGTTTTTGCAATTTGTGCGCGTACAATTCACAACTAAATATTCCTAGACACACAAAAGAAATAGGTGGGTACCTAGGCGAATATGACATCGCATATCTTAATCGTCGTCGTAAAATGAGGAATGTTTTTGCCATAAATCGCGCATTTCATTACACATGTAGAAACTTTAACATGACCTACGCAACCTATTACAGATCGAAAATGTTGTACGACGGAAAGAAATTATGTGGATTGTCTCCCGATCACTATTCCAAATAGTGATCCATTTTATTCGACGTTGTCCACACCACAACGATGCATGGACTTCACACGATCAACTGTTTACTGTTTCCCAAGTAAGTTCACGATTTAAGCAAATGCCTACAGCAATTATATGTAAATATAAACAGAAATCCATTACTAAGCAGAAAACAGATTCACAACGATTATTCTATACATAGAGACCATTCATTCCCTTCACCATTAGTATTATTTAGTAGCGATATCATTGCTATTCATTTCACTGCTCTATTTAGTCTTATACTTATCGCATGATATTAAGTATATCTATCTACCGTTTTGCAGCATTGACTGGGATCAGAGAACAATTCAACGTTCTTACATCTTACTTAGACTTGTCTCAAGTTTACGGCTCCGATAATGAGAGAGCAACTCAACTCCGAGCTTTCTCTGGAGGTAAAGCATTATTTGTGTTATTTGTTTACACAACATTATTGTATTTTATTCCTTTTGTGATACAAGTGCCCCACTTTCTACTAGTTATGTCCCATTGTATTTATTTTTACAACATAACGCATCAGACGCTTAAATATTTCGTCCACAATATACGAAACAAATATTATATCATTATAAGTAAGTAAGTATGTCTTGTTAAGTCTATAGCAGTTAAAATATACCTACGAATGAACTATTTAAATCTTTAATAAATTAATGAATTAATCAAATGAATTAGTTTTGTAATAATTATGAGGAAATTGTTTTAGGACTAATGCGCATTAACGATGGCAATCCCAGACTTTTACCAACGGTCCAACAAATCGAAACTTTGACGAATACAAACATCGAATTTAAGGGAAAATTTCTGGCCGGAGATGAGCGAGTTAATGAAATGCCAGCTTTGGCTGTTATGCATACGCGTAAGTGGATAAAAAGAGTAGCTACATCTTTATTTAGTTGCATTTTGCATAAGGCGTTTGACTGTACGTAATCTACTTGATGTATGCCATAATTCCAGGGACGATTGTAGAAATATTTTCCTTTGACATGGAGAGGACAAGTGTCCATTTAATGTTCTTTATATTTCCCTTATTAATTTCTATAAAACTACGAATGCACGAAAGGTAGCATCATTGGAACTTTGTTTGCCCTCACCTTTAACCTTTACAAATATATTTATGGTTTATATTCAGTTTGGCTGCGAGAACACAACCGCGTAGCTAACGAAATCAAAAATCGTCAGCCAACGTGGAATGATGAGAGGATATTCCAAGAATCCAGGTTACTTCATCCTAAACTATTAGCACTGTAATTTTTTGAAGGATGGCAATATATTTTGAGATTCATTTCAGGCGCATTGTAATTTCCGAGTGGCAAAACGTTGTGTATGGTGAATGGCTTCCGATAGTTCTTGGTAACTCTACAATGCAACGCTATGGACTCGGACTAGGAAACTCATTCTCCATGTACGACTCAACTGCAGACGCCAGCATCTTCCATTCCTTCGCTACGGCTGCATTCCGATTTGGTCACACTTTAATTAACGGTGTCGTAAGACTCCTGAGAGGACTTCGGGAGGTAGGGCAGTACAGAGTCAGAGACAATTTCTTCGAGTCAAAGCAGGTTCGTTTATTCATGAGCACATCCTCATTCTAAATCTTCTTCTTTTCTGTCGATTAGTTTACCAATTCATACGCAGATATCTGTGTCCTATGAGATGCATGCTACTAACGATATTTGCATACACATTTTCTTAATTGTTTTTCAGCTGGAAGACAATGGAGGAGAAGGATATGACTTAATTTTAGGTGGCTTGATGATACAAAATGCACAAACTTACGACAGATTTGTAACTGAAGATCTGACTAACCATTTACTAAAGAACAGAACAGAAGAGTTTGGTGGGGATTTAATTGCGCGTAATTTACAGGTTGGACTTGATACAAAACCAATTGCAAACCATACTTTTAATAGTACAAGATAGACTACTTAGCATGATGATAATCCATATGAAAATGCATTGCAGTATGAATCAAAACGATATTTTTCATACCGCAATATAAGCGACCATTATTGTTGGTGATATTTAAAAGCTATTTCTTTCTTGAATGTATGTAGAGAGGGAGGGAGCACGGCATCCGTCCTTACAATGATTACCGTGTCGAATGTGGCATGACACCACTGTCCAGTTGGTCAGCGAGGCCAAGGGAAATTTCAGACGACAGTTGGAGAAGACTTAGAGCTTTGTATTCTTCTCCGCTTGATATTGACTTGTTTTCAGCAGGAATAGCGGAAACACCAGTACCTGGAGGCGTCTCTGGTCCCATCTTTAACTGTTTAAAGGTAACGGTGTTATATTATCGGTTTTTCATGGCATTATTGTTTGACATCAACGGAGCAATCTTTATTTAGCTCTGTTTCGTAAGGCAAAATCGTAAGGGGAGGAAGTTGACCTCCTATGTTATATAATGTCCTGAACTTTATCATCGGTGTCCAGAAATAGCTCCTTGGCAAAATATTGTGTTTCATCTTTATATCACTATTGTCGACTAATCTGCTACAGCCTAGTGTAGTATGTAGGTATAGGTACAGAAAAGCGGGTAGGAGGGAAAAGGAATTGTATTACATCTTGCTCTTTGATCTTTCAGTACTCTGTCACATTTTGTAACACCTGTGGGAGAAAACAGTGTCACGTTGAACAATAATGACCTATAGGTGTGAATAAATCTATGTACTTTTATTGTGAGTGATTTAAGCTATGTTATATTATTTATTGCAGGCCAAGCAATTCCGACTGATCAGATTTGGCGACCGATTCTTTTTTACGCACGAAAGACAAGTGGCTTCATATTCGCGAAGTCTACTACAGGCAATTCGGAGAAGAACCTTGGGAGATGTTATGTGCGATAACAGCAACTTAGAACAAACGCCTAGAAATGTGTTCCGAACATTATCAGCAGAGTAAGGGATTAAATGTCCTTACATAAATAAGCAAATCTTATATAATAACCTGCCCTTTATTTGTATGTTTACTGATAGTCAAAATTTTGTGCTAGTATCAACTTACCGTTAGATAAGAAAGACGCAATCAATTACCAATAATGATTTATTTATTTGTCCGCAGAAATGTCATGGTGTCATGCAGAGATCCTAGCAGGAGACTACCCGTTGAAATTTTTACATAATCTGAAAGGATGCTTGGAATCGGATAGCAATTATAATCATTATCTCTACATCATCTTATGTATTACTTCTGTGGCTGTATTTATTTCGTAGAATAAATAAGCGTTTTCTCTATTCTTTCCTCCTTTCCTCGAGTGTCATAATTGATGCTTTCCACATTATATAGCACTTATTTTCTGTAGCAATCAACATTTGCGTTTCAATACCTTTCTTTATCTTGAGCCCAACAGAAAGCACACGAGCTTTGGAGAAAAACATCCCAGAGATCATTACATCTTCACTCAAATATTGGATTACCTTTCATAATGCCCATTTGACTCTAACAAATGTATGTAATCTGAGATGATGTTCATCAGGAAACTTGCGTTCTATGAAAATATTACAAAACAAAGACTTGGTGAAGCATCGCGATAAAAAATCTGTTCACAAGAAGAAATATAATATGTTGAATCGATTGATCCGTTGAGTTGGACGACTTTTGGAGACTAAACACAATAAGGAAATAGTTAATAAAAAAACAACTTTCATCGCTTATTATTTTTTCATGCATTCTACTGAACTGTGTATATTTCTAAAACATAAACATGGGCGAGTGTGGAGAGTTGTATGAGAGATCTACATTTCTTTCTTCCACGCGAAACACAAAATAGCAAACAATAAACACGGCCGAGTTTTTCTGAATCCCAAGAAAACTTCAACTCTATGAGATTGAAACATCTTTATCACACAACTCGATATATCTAATTAATTTTGATCAAATGGGATCTCTAAAATCCACTTCTTTCATGTTTATATTCTGCTCTTGTTACTAATTTTCTTAAAGCAAGTACCTATACAATCATAATCTCTTGGATTATTTGTTACAATTGAAAAACTTTCGGCTCCCAAGGGAAAATTTATTTTGACAATTGACGCTGATTTATTTATTAATTACTTTAACTATGTACTCCTGTATGCATAATTATAGGTAAATATGTACTAACAATAAGTATTGACAATTGACACTATACCTATTGAGCTTCTTTCAAACGTTTATGAAAAATAAATAGTAATAAATGAAAACCATCCCTACGCAACGAATTTCGTAGTAAAGTTTAATAAAGTTTCAAACTTTGGCTTGGAATTAAAATCTGGGTCTATGAAAGAATAGACACTTCCATGATCTATAAATCCAAAGCCATACAGACAGACACACAAAAACGAGTCTTACGTAAGGCTGAGATTTAATACTGAATATTATAGCCACATATGTTCACACTGAGTACGATAAATTTTGATATTTCTTACGTAAATTAATGGAATTAAGTATAAATGCTAAAAATGTTTGAGAATGCCATCAAGGGCGATTTTTTGTGTAGAAAAATCAAAGTTTATGCGTACATTTCGATGGGGTGATGTTTCATCGTCATGCAAGATGCAAGTGTATCGTTGCATGTACATAATATTATTACCTATCCTTACGCCTTACAGTTACACTCTTACACTATCGTTACCTATCCTATTCCTATATAGGTACT
>JABASI010002716.1:0-18675 GCA_019776505.1 Tomocerus nigrus | reverse complement strand
AAAAAACATTTTCGATAATAAATATAATCTCTTTAATGTCAAATCACTCAAAATCAATTCTTATATCAGCTAGAATGGAACGAACTACAACCATAGACATTTCACGGTTGCCTCGCATTTACCCGTTACTAAAAGCTAAAGTAAATTAATATCAACTTGTACTGTGAACATATAACAATAACTATTTTAACCAACTTGAGTGTCTCATCTATATTTTTACTTTTGCATGACAATTTTACAGAGAATGGTGAAGCAGATTATGGTGCAGCGGATAACAAAATAATTTCTGATTACCATCAAATAAACATGGACCATTGGTCGTCCAACGTTTTAAATTATGTTTTACTATATTTTTGTTAAAAACTACATTTAAGGCTAAGGTATACAGATAGCGACATGTGCAATTCGAAATGTACAAACAATATTGGTAACAATATATTCAATATTGGTTATAAAAATGAAAAATGTTGAATCCAATAGTTGTAAATGATTGGAATCCAGCTTTCCAGCAATACCAATACTATTGTAATTGTAGTAGGTGCAGTAACGTTTGATACTTCGCTAAAAAGATTATGACTGTTATAACTAAGGATGAGATGGTAGTCGAAGTTTTTGATCTGTCGTTACTCGGGAATCGGGAACCGCTACTTTAAGGAGTAGTTCTGAATTGTCTTGTAACCGACATGTCGTCAATGGTCTCTTTGAGAAAAATGAAGTGGGGATTGAAAATGTAATTGTAATAACATGCGTTCAGACATCAATAGTAAGTGAAAGAAAACATACCTAGGTATCTACTTGAAGATGTGGTGAATGATGCCGTTCCTCTTTGGAGCGGTGTATTCTTGGTTGTAAATTGGATTTGATTAGATTCGATTAGTGTAGTTGGTTGGAGTGAAGTCAGTGAACCATGGTGGATATAACGAAGATGATGGTGCTTTCTTTCTGTGAAGTAAGTATTGATGCATATTAAAAGTAGGAAATAATGGCGCATTATGTCTGTGTAGTTGTGAGTCCATTACTGCATGACGTAAAAGTTTTTGGAGGAGGAACGTAGGAGGATCGGCATCTTTTAAAAAGGAAGCCAAAAAGGAATAATGCTCTCATTAAAAGCTACATGCTGGTGCATAGCCACTTTAAATTTGAGGGAATATAGATTGTTGACTTTAGGTGCTCGTAGCCGTCGTATTATCAAAGACTTGGTTTTCAAGCCCAA
Organism: Tomocerus nigrus; assembly: GCA_019776505.1. Lineage (NCBI taxonomy): Eukaryota > Metazoa > Arthropoda > Collembola > Entomobryomorpha > Tomoceridae > Tomocerus > Tomocerus nigrus. The sequence goes on along the minus strand of JABASI010002716.1, from coordinate 17,462 downwards.
GTTTGCTATGCATGCATGATTTTCCTTCTTAGCGAAATAGAATGAGTTTAATTCAATGAACTCAAAGGACTTTGTGATCTGACTTGGTTGCGTTTGCATTACATTTCATTCGATGTGAGTTCCTTAGTACTTTTCAGTACTCCCTTTCAGGATGAATACTCAATACCATTACAATCATCTTTGTTTGATACTATTAGATGAAATGGAATACGGAGCCGAGGCTGCATACCAGTGCCAAGCCGAACACAGGATGGAATGCTTTATATTTTCAATATAACCACTCACTCCCATTGTTGATATAAATTATAGCCAGTCAAAGCCTATAATATTAACTATATAAATACATAGTAGGTACAGTAAGTCAAACGATTATATGCCTCTTCTCCTATTACTCACAGCACACGTATACAAATACACATTCACTTTTGCTAGATGATACAAAATCGAAGTCAAAGGACGATAATGTGTTTGCATTCTCCTACGTTTGATTTCCTTGCAGTTTCACCAACTTCCTATTAGAAAATACTTAGTCCTGATATAATTATGTAGAAAGAGAGACGGAGAGAGTGAGAGAGAGACTGGAGAAAAGGGTGAGTCTAAGATTGGGAGTGTTGCCCTCAAAGCATATTAGCTACACTTTCTAAAGGTTCTCCACCACTTTATCATACACAATGTATATCAACGAATGTAGTAGTAAGTAGAGATAGACAGTAGGAAAAGGGACGCTGCACGGTCTCTGCGCCCAAAGAGTTGATGTTGATGATAGTTGATAGTAGTTCTATTAACAGTTGCAGAACATCAGAAGACTACTCGTACGTATCGCCTTCGCCGTAGAGAGAGAGAGAGAGAGAGACATTGTATATTCTGTAATAGATAATGCATTGTGTGATCGTTAATGCATAATGTCAAGTCGGGTCCTTTTCGTTAGTTATGCTATTTATTCCTAATAACACTCAAATATATCTATAGAAAGAATCCTCCCTTATATTATATCCCTTCAAATCCATAACCTCCAGTGGAAATACCAATATGAACCAACTGCCGTAATTGTGCACAGACAGAAACGATATGCTTCAGTTGTGCATTTGTACTTTTCAGTATAATTCCACCGTTCTCCTAATATCTCCTACAACTTACATGTAAAAGTTAGAGTCGTATAGAGAGAAAAGTCGGCCTGAGTTCATTTGGGGTTTGCTTTGCTCTTTGTTACATGATACTCGATACATGTTTGTCGGCAGTTAACGTAGCATGCACCAACACAACACATCCATATGGAAAGTCAAGTTACTCCAAGAGTCGTAATGACGTGTTGTAGTGGAGCATGACCTCCGGTTCCCAACTGATTTCTGTCATGCTTCATGCATGCATTCAGTCAAAACCTGGCCTCCACCAAAATACAATACTTGTCATTTGACTTCGTCTACCCTTGTTTTTCTTCCTAGCTATCTCTCTTCTTCCTCAATTAGCTTCATCATCTTCTATACATGCACCACGAAGTGCAATTTATTACTTTAACCTACACATGGATATTGCGGGATCTCCCGTATTTTAATATTTTATTTTATTTACAAAATCCTAAGTTGTCAACCATTCGTAACTTTAAACTATACTATATTTTTCCATTATATTAAGGATTTGTAGGTTAAATCTTTGGTTTCTGAGGTTGATTTTTAATATTCAAAATATAAAATTGGTACCTACTGAATGCAAATAGATTGAATGTAATTTAAAAAATTCATACGGACTGGATTTTGTAAATTGCATGTTGATGGTGGAGTAAAACCGTTTTATTTTGTTGCATTTTGGCTATTAGTAGCTAAAAGTAATAATCGATAGAGCAATGTGTAAAGGGTTGTGCATATTTTGCAAGAATGTTGTACATCGTTTCACAATTCGTAAAAGTCAAGGGAAAGTATATATTTGTGTCATGGAGGACAATAAAGATCAGAATGACAAAAGGAAAGGGCAGAAGACGAGACAGAAGGGACAATCCCATGTTCAGCTGAACAAAAGACTTGACAGTGACAGACAGACGAAACAAACGCACGTAGTGTAACTGAGGATTGTTATTTTTAGTTTTCCGTCTTGTTGGATGTTACCCAGAGCGGTACGGATGTTGTTGGTCCGAATATTATTGGAGTTACTAGATAGAAGGAGATAATATTTACTACATAAATAGTTTAGATATACTAGCATAGGTTACTCTCGACGAAGAGTTGTTTAATGTGACACAGTTGAGTTGGCTTGACTAAGGTTGAGTTGGCATTTCTCTGTGGTGCCTAATTTGTGAAAGTAGTGAAGAAGGAGAGAGTGGGACACTTAAAGGCTCAGGTCATTATAATATATTGCAAGAGAGCTAAAAGGACCAATAGAAATGACAGTGAAAGCTAAGAATAAGATAAACTGTTGTGTAATGCATCCGCCCTTAGAGAGCTAAGCAGGTGGCCAAGATAAATGCAAATTTCCTCGGATATGTAAAGGTTTATTTATATGTACACAGTTGGAGAATTGAGTGAGTGGTTCAGTTAACTTATCGGACAACAGTGTAATAGCTAACCTATAAATCTAGTTACCAGTTATGTCTGTTTGTTATGTAGCAGAGGAGATATAGTTAGCATGGCGGAATAATTTATAGGTACTATACCTGATAAAATATGTAGGAGCAAGGATCTTTGTCGTAATATATGCAATGATGTTCGATATATTATAGGAAATCAAATGAATACCAAGTAGGTAGTACAAGTATTACGTAACTCTCTCTCTCTCTCTCTGCCTTCTATCTATTACATACTATCAGTATCAACATCAAAAAAGCCCCATGTCTTACTTAGGCGGATTACTTATCGCCTGAGTAGATGTGTACTTGATATAAGTCACACCATGCATACGTAGGTATCCCTATAATATAATTTATATAATATAGAAGAAGAGTATTGATGGAGTACGGTAGATAATATGGAGATGCCAGAATATCTAGTGACTGTCCCATTACAATATGCTTTCCTTACATTTCGTTTCATCAGAGAAAGTATGAAAGTAGTCGGACGAGAGAGGGAAGGGAAGAGAGAAGGCAGAAGTGATTTAGTGAGCTGCGAATCAAGTCTTTCAGTTCGAAAGACATTTCTGGCTGATTTATAGCATTACTTGCGTCAACCTGCATTGGAAGTATGATAGTGTCGCTTATGAGCTAACTGTATTGTAATATAATGTAACTAGTGAGGAATAGTCCCGTCTCTCTTTATTCTATGCTGATGTGATGTGGATATGAATGTGATGTGATGTGTAAAGTTGTATTACGGCCTCCTACCACCACCACCAACTCATATCTCAGACTTTTACTTCACTTTAAAAGCAACCATCCAGTTTTTCCACCAAATCTAATGCTCCTTTCACATAGCCAAAGGTCTCTCCTCCAAATACGACTATAATATTTTGGGAAAGTTATAAGTTACCTACGTAAATACTTATATAATGTGATACTATCATGTAGAGCTGCATATAGTACACAGTTTCGCTATGAAAAATGCATCCTGCTGGGCTGAAAGAATAGCAGTTGAATTCATATTACCACTGTAACAGAGAAAGCAAGCCCAACTATTTTAAACTACATTCCTATAACACAGACATGTGTAAAAGTGTTATATTGTTGTTATAGAATGAACATGTTGTAATATAGTGTAGTTAGTCGCTACTTTTGTTTAAAGTTTTACAGTCTACTATATGTATATGTTAGTATTTATGTAGTGCAAAAGGGAAATATGTTGAATGAGAGGGCACATGCGATGCATGAACTACGGACATATATTATATGGTTGCTTATCATAGGAAAACAGAAGAGAGGAGTTTAAAGGAGCAATTCTTGAATATATCTACCTCACACTCACATCCGTACACACATAAGACAGAGTTAACGGTAGTCGTAAAGTCGTCCACTATGAAATGCCATGGCATGGCATGCAATGCCATGTTAGTTGAATGAATTCTCTCATTCAACTTCGCCTCTATGTATGTCGGCTGGGCCATTTTCACTTTTGCTTTCACTTTGCATTGCATTACATTCAACATTAGATTATATTAGACGATTCTCAATTCACATACATACATCCACGTGAAACATTAAGCTCCTATTCTTGAATAGTCCAAAACTCTGCCATGTACACATAGGTAGGTAGATACTCTTCCTAGACTAAAGGCTTACCTTCCTTTTGCTGGGGCAATTCACGCAAACTGACGATAATGAATGGCCAAGCACCAGCCAGAGAAAGTCTATATGGCTAATAGCTCCTTTGTATATGTATAATATGTGAATGTCTCCTATTGTTACTAGAGATATTAATAGGAGTACTCGTACGTAGCATGTAGCTGCATGATCTTAGCTACTTAAACTGCATGACTACCTACTACCTACCTATGTACGTACATTCTACTATCTGTTTCTTCTTGTGAGATTCCTTCGTCCTTCTGCTGGCACTGCACCTTTGTGTGTTATCCAAGCTTTGTGTGTAGGGAAGAGAAAGGATGAACGACTAACGGTACTTCAGGGCAAAAAGGAATGGGGAGCCATCAACCCACATGCTTTCTCTTTTTACTCATATACTTAACTAGTAAAATAGGCTAGTAAAGTAAAGGTAGAACTGGAGCACGGAACCAACTAAACTCCGAGGATTCTCTTCTTCCTATTATTCCCTCTGTATAGACGACGGAGGGAAAACGGAGGTAAAGACAGTGCCATACTATCACCACACCACTCCCCGTCATTTTTATCTCCTGAATTCCGTGGCAAGCTACTATGGTCTCGTCTCGCTAAATTCGGTGTTTTGTATTCAGACTATGTGCCTACGCCTATAGGCTCAAATTGTCGACGTGTAGGTATTAGTAGTCACATACGTAGCTTATGTACCTACCTTTTCCCACTACACCTCCAACATCAGACCCATGCAGCTATAGTCAACTATTATAACAAACATCTAAATGACATTCTTAATCACTCTACCTGCATTCCTATAGAGCTGGCCACGAAATACGGCTACACTTATGCATTCTTTACTAATGTTAAATATAAAGCAATTTACTCTGCTAAGGCACACATAACCCTTCCTAAGACCTAGTCATACTTTTAATGACTTAAGTACAAATGCAACTTACCATTATCATATCACACCAATAAAAATCTTTCCGAGACGTGATTCCGATATGCTTAGTGAGCATTTACCTTCTTTGCCAGAATTTTATAACCTCTCCATTTTTTTTCAGCTATGCACCAAACGAATGAAGTCGCATAGCTCCCTTATTTCGCAGTCTATTTTTAGGTTTTTTCTTTGGACTTATTTCATTAAAAAGAGTGTAAAATGCTTAACAATGATTAAGTTCAAATTAAATTCGAAAAGACGGTACAAGCAGAATCAACATCTATTTGCTATACAGAATATAATAATTATCATTGTATATTTAGTTCAAATGCCGTTGCACTGCAGCCTTGTGAATTTTTCTAATAATAAGTATTAAAAAATTGTGATTCAAGAGAGGTTTCTTGTTCCTTTCTTTCAAAACAATATTTGAATATAGGTCAGTCTAAAAGATGAATGGTGATACATATAACTTGGAATATGAAAGACCTGCACATTTGTGTTTACGGTTAAAGTTGAATTTGTATTTAGTTTTTAACATAAAATGCATGTATGCATGCTTTGGATAGGGAGAACAGAAGGTGTGTTAGTACTGTAAGATAGGAATGTGGATAAAAACACTCTCCCCTTGCACATGTCACAATAGGAAAATTAAATCAGTTCAGTGTATCAAGTGTGGTGGTGGTGGAGTTGTTATATCCTTGTGACTTTTAGTGCTATAAAGATGCGGAAACAGAAAAAAGTAAAGACTCCGTCGTATGGGCTAGAGTAACTGAAAACAAAGCACATAAAGTTTTTTCCATGATATTATAGACTACATAAAGAGGAAAGAGCAAATAGTAAAAGAAAATGTAGTTAGCCGAGTATGTAGGTTCATGGACTTTTATCAACCTAAATATGTTGGCATTTCCTAGTTCTATTCTGGTGTACTTACTTGGCTCACCCAAAGAAACTATTAGACGGGGAAGTAAAATATGTGAAGATAGGAGTTGTGTGTGTGCTAACTCAAATTCAATAGATTTCTCTGGCCCAGTGAAAGAAGCTCAACATACTTACAGAAGGAAACCACATTACACAGCAGTACAATAGAACTGTGAAGCCATTCCATTCCGTCATGTATAGTCGATGCCCGCAGATCCTTTTCTTCGCTTTTTTCCTCCGACTACCCACGTCGTTTGTGACTTTCACCGATTAATAATTTTCTCCCGGTTCTTTTTCTCTCGCTCTGTAAAAAAATCAATGGCTTATTGTAAATAGCCGTATCGAATATTAAATAATATCAAATTCCTGAAAAAATCTATGATTACGACATTACTAGTTAGGCATAGTGCAATGTTTGCTTGAATTCGCTTTCGTTCAGTAATGTCCTATGTGTAATTATATTTGGATTTTAGTATATTCTCAATTTTATTGCGATCTACAATGTAAAATATGGGGGAAAGTATATAGTGAGGATATTATTAGAAAATGGTGGAGTTAACTAGTCGATGAGGAAACTGAATTGAGTGGAGGTTGAGCGTTGGAAATTGGAGGATGCCTTTGTAGTATAAGATTGGGCCAACTATAAAATAACTGAGGGAAATATGTCTGGCTGCCAAACATAAGTCGGGATAAAGAAAGTAAAAGCTGGGGAAAGTATTGGTTCCTGGGCTTGATTTAGATCTTTTTGGAGGGAAGGTGGGCAGGTAGTAGTAGCTATATCATAAAGCAATAGTATTAGTTAGAGAAAGACTTTCCCCTGCTCAAAGCAACCTAAGACAGACACGACAAGTTAGTAGAGCTTTGGATCCGAATGCCTGCTTGCCGAGTAAACAGCACAAAGGAGAAAGATGGAAGAAAGTTCTGTCAAAGTCAAGTCAGATCCAGACCTGACAGGTTATATAGCTCTGTCTCTCTCTCTATAGCTATAGAGAATACTTTCTCTTTTATAATAACTATATTAGCGCATAGAAAATTTTCTTCTTTAGTTTGTAAGGAGGAGGGATGACTATAAAATTTTGTAAACTAAATTATGTGTAGGTAAACATAATACGAAGCTATTAGATATAGTTAGAGAAAGCAATAGAGCTAAATGCTTCGTATATTATTATTATTATTATGTTCATGGACCATATATGCATGTATTGAGGACATAATAGGCGGAAGGAGATATAATATTATGCATTATGCATGCACAATCATATCATAACAATACTCTCCCTGCCATAACACATGCACGTTCACGTAACTCGTAGGTGATATTATTATAGTGGTGGTGAGCTATGAGACAAGTTTTAATATTCACATCAATTTATATATTCATGATAGAGTAGATGGATAAAGTATAATAGAAGCATTTTCCTTTCTTGCTTTGATCTATGAACACCTCGTTATTATTCATTCATTGTGACTTGATATCCAAGACGAAGAAAGAAGGAAATTGAATAGAACAGAGCAGAATAATCACTTGAAAACTTTATAATGATTGATCAAAGGGACAAGAATTGCTTCGGCTTTCTTCCTTCTTCTTCCTCTCTGAACTTTCAGATAAAAACCTAAATGCCTGCCTACCTAGGTAATTCAAACGTAGCTCCATACTTGTCAAATCATCAACGACAACTCAAAAGGGTACTTCCTTTCACTACAACACTCCTACATTGTCCTCTCTCCTACCATTCTACTCTACCTACTCATGAACTTTCCTATAACAAAACATTTTCATATCCTTAATAAGAGATTCTTAATTGTAAATAAAGCACTTTTCTAACGTTACGTTGCTGCTGCAACTCCTAATACTATCAGCCCCCGGATTTGATGTTCCCGCAGAACAAGGGGAAGAATCTTCTTCTAGTCCAGTTTAAAATAATAATGAGCTCATGGCTTTACTTACTAACTCAATAGCACTCTCCCCTTCCTTTGACATGACTTATCTATTTCATCACATTACATCGGCACAACCAAAAGTTTTCAAACTACCTTAAGTCTCACAAAGCCCACTCAACTCATAAGTCAACAGAGCACAAAACGATATCTTAAAATTACTTAGCTAGAATTCCTCTGATGATGGCATGGCAGTGCAAAAATATATATATACTGTCGATTTTGAAATCTCCGAGTGTTTCTTACAAATTTTATTAAAAATTTAACTTTAACAATTCAGGTACATAGTATACATCTAATTTTTCAACCACGAAAAGTGACACTAGTAATTGGCAATTTTTTAATCTACATATACCTAAGTTGATATGGGAAAAGATTATAATTTATGTAAAGTCATTTTATGGTCGAATGTTACCTTATTCATTGCTAACTTTACATTTTAAGTTACTGTAATAATTGGCAGTGATTTACCTTTCCTTGTTTGTTTAGGGTGATATTTTTAATTGGCAGACCCGAAATGTTAAATCAGTAATGTAGTAATTAGTGACGATCAGCATCCTACATATCTACACGCATCGAACAATACAATAATGTACAATTACCATAAGTTCTCTAATTATCTATCATCTGTAATATTTAAAGGATCTGAAAGCAAGTATTTTATCTGAAAACAAGTCGTTAAGATCAATAAAAATTAACCTAAATTCAAGTAGCAAGTGCGACATAGCTTTGACATAAGTATTTTATTTTTATTACAAGGCTGAAGTAGCTTGAGGGTCTCAATTTTAGTCGCCGGTGATTTCCTTGGGCTAAAAGTGTATTAAACTATCGCCAAGTAAGCTTAAAGAGAGTAGATTGTAAGTATTGGAAGAATTACAGTGTAGAAAACAGGGAATACAATGGAGATAAAGGGAATTGGTTTTATGATTTTTAGTTATCTTGTTCATTGAAGAGTTTGCAAAGTGCTGATTCGGTCAGTGTTGAACATGAAGGCTTATTTGAGGATTTTCTTCAAAGAAGAGCTACATATCTTCTTGCCTGAGGAAGAGAGAAATGGAGCCAAACGGTGATCGGAAGCGATATTCGCTTATCTGCGCGGATATCTCTTTCAACTTTGGCTTTTACTATTTAACGACTACATCGACGTATGTGTACTAGCTACGTCTACTCCTCCAGTCCAGACAGAGAAGATATCTCGCGAATGTAATTTTCCCTTTGTATGTACATGGATGTAGGGGAACGCTGTACATTATGGATAGTACTTGTATCGTTTACTTGCTTATGATTCTTAAGTACACTCTCGCTTAAGAGAATAGATAGGGATTCTCGCATCTTCCTTATTCCTACCTGCCTTCTTTTATGGAGGAATAGATCAAGCTGCTCGCAGAAAACACTTTATAGAATAATAAATGTTCATACATTATAATGGGCGTAGGACTAGATATGTGATTTGCTTGGTAATACAATATTTGTGTTATATTAGAGGAGGTTGTTAGTTACGTGTGTTTGAATTCAAAGTACACGGTCAGTAGGTAGAAAGAATAAATTCCTTCCACCGCCCGCTTCCTTCCCAGTCCCCAAGAATATAATTTTGCAAATGTTAGTGCATTACACACGTGAGCTCCGAATGGAGCTTTCCACTTTTCAGACTTTTTTCTTCCCTGCATGTCTACTGCCTACCTTCCTTCTTGCCCTCGACTCAAGTACCTACCTGTGTGCGGATAACTACCACCCATGAGGAATTTACTTTGACCCGCTCTACTCACGTCAGGAGTACGATGGTCCATGCACGTATATGTAGTAATCTAGTCTAATAGTTTTTCTGGCTACCTGCATTGCATAGTATCCCATCAACATTACATCACAAGACGAAGGACCCTAAGGAGTTTCAGCTCGATCCAAGTTTTCCTCCATTTCTGCCATCTCATTATGATTTAATAAGATGAGTTCCTTCAGTCGACTCAACCAACCTACAAACTTTCTCTGTTTGTTGATTTCCTCTGCCCTTTTCACTACTGTCCTTGATGCGATGCGAATATCACTACCTACCTACCCATATTATCTACTATATATACACTGTACACCTATAATATATATCCACATACTCATGTACACAATTATTTAGTCTGTGTCTCACTTATATACAGAACACTAAATATTTTCGCACGAGAAAGTTCAGTCCATCTTACCAGACTCTTGTTTCGACACAGATACTGCAAAACTTAATACATAACGTAACATAATGTTACGCAACGAAGAATAAACGATCTCTTCTCTAACTTAAAACTAACAAGGAAATTGAGGAAGTGGGGAAACACTGAATGCATCAGTGCAAGTCAAGTGTACTTACTCGGTCAACTATACATTATGCATGTGCATCTCTAATCTCTAATATAATACCATACTCAAATGCATTGAAAGACCCGTAAATAACAGCAGAATAAACTTTGCAAATTTTATTTTTATTGCACAATGTCCTAACGAACTTTTAATGGACACCTGCCTTAGTGTTGAAACACAATAAGACTAATAACTCAATAAAGTAGGCCCCACATTAGTCATTATGTGTCAATATGGTTTTGGAAGTTGATATTTATTTTTGAGAACCCTATATCTTTTGTAGAGGTCCTGTAAAAAATGCTAGGCACTTAATGCTGAAAGCAGCGAAATCAGTTATGAACTTTCTTCGCTAATGTCAATTTCATTGATAAAGAATTGTACCAACAACTTATACCTGATGGTAAAGCTTTATTGTATTACTATGTGTGATGGAAAATTTGTGTCGGGATTATTAATTCAACTTTATTGTAGCTTTGTTAGCTATTTGTTTATAATAAGTGTAATTAAAAATTATGAATCATGTAAAATGTATACTTTTTACAAAGAAGAAAAATTAAAAAAATTTATGATATTTCTTCAGCTAGTAATAGCATTGATATCATAGAACTGACGGTTATGGCTTTAGAAAGCTGTCTAACACTATAAGTTTCCCTGCGAAAAAGTAATGAATTTTTGGGTTGGCAGTATTGCTGGATGGTAGACCTACTGTTGCCTTCGTAGTTAATAAAAGTGAATTAGTGAAAACAATTGTACGTCTAGTTGGGAACTAAAGCTGTTTTACTTTGTAATAATGAGCTAATTGCACTCATCATTCGGAGGATAGGCAGTTAGGTTTTATGTTATAAACGGAGTAAGTAAGTATAAGTCTAAGTAGGAATGTAGGTGCGCATATTCCATTGTTTCGTATGACGCAAATGCACTGTACTAGCGTGTAAGTAAGATTGGAGAATAAAAAGGATAGAGATTCGGTGTTGTTTTGCAGTGTGTGTCTCTGTATTTGTTAATGTGTTTACAGTTGTGTTTCCGCGTGTATATATGCAGTGTTATGGTTATGAAATATGAAATGGTATGAAAAGATGGTAATTTTGGAAGAAGAGAAGCTTTTTATGTTGCTAAACATACCATTAGTGTACCAAGGACGTGAGCTAACTATGAGGAGACAGTGGAAACGGTTGAAAGTTATGTCAACAGTCTGTGAGAAAGAGATACTCGAATCAAAACAATGTTTCATATTTCCACGGCATAGTTTAAGGAGCTGTCTTCTGTTGTCTCTTCCGTCTAGAGCATGGTACTATTAGGACAGCCCTTTAGTTTTTTGGAAATGATCTTAAAAATGTGATGCTTCGTAGAGGAAAGGTAGGAAAAGAGTGTGAATAAACAACTTTTAACAAGATGGAATAATATTCTGTAGGAAGAGAGGCGAGAGGAAGCCGGAATGAGGCAGACGAGAGAAATAAAGCGACGGAAAAATATTATATATAGAGCTCGAATGTATCATTGCTCTGTGTAGACAGGACACAGACACAAGACGTCTATAAACTCTGTTTGCCACTACACAGGAGCTAAAGGCAGGCAAATAGAAAGAAAGAAGGACAGAAGAAGAGAAACAGACTGCGTTGTGGTTGTCGTAGCCTATGAGCCATTCTTTCAAATTGGATGTCCTCTTTTATGTTTCATGAGCTGAAGTTAAAGTTAGCATTATGCGTGAGTTGAACCGGCGGAGTTGAGCTGAGCCTCTGCAGCTCATCGTGTGACCGGAGGATATTTAACTACGACAGCAATATCACTTTTCCTCTGTTATCATTCCAAGTTTATGTTTTCCCGTTGGCTTTCCCTAGTCACGACTTGCTTTTCTTCCAACTTTCACTTTAAGAATAGAAATGAATACAACAGTCGGCACTGGCAATAGATACAACACAACCATCTCTCCTCTATCTATCTCTTCACTATGCATAACACAGTGCGTGGAATCTCGACAAGCTGCATGCACTCCTCCCAACAATACACACAGACATTTCTGCCATTGGATTTCCCTACTTCTATAATATTGAATATTGTATTCTATTTATTTATGTATTACTTTCGCCTTTAGTACCAATAGCCTCTCTCTCTCATGTACGTCACGCATTGATTTTCTACTGTAAGTCGAACTACTACTGCTACTACTACTCTCTCGTCTCAAAAGAAACTAGATCCGATGTCTTCATAAAATTATTACGATTGCAGCCTTTCTAGTTTACTCTATTGCGTAATATGATAGCAGAATCCTCTAAAAGGATCATGTCAGCTCTATTTTTACTCCCTGCACAAGTGTAAACATGCATTTTATACGGAGGTTGTATTTAACATCAAACACACGCAATAATGTGACGTATTTTTGACTGTTATTACGAAACTGAGATTAAATCAACCCATCAATCTAGAGTATAAGTTTTTGAAACTTTTTGCATTCAAGTTGACATATTTTCAGTTCAGTTGTCTCGTTCCAGGCGCATTTTCTTTATTTTTCATGTTGGTCAATACCATAAGGAAAGGATTCAGGACAGTTCGTTCACTATCACATCTATAAATTAAAGTAATAGAAATATTAACTCTTGTACATATTTATATAAACAAACGTAAATAGAGACAAATAATGTAAAAATATTTTCTGGTTTTACTTGACTACGGATACTTTGTAGTGTTCTCGCGTACTATCCTGTCAGTTTTAGGGCGGAGCACGTTACTTCCAGTCTGGTAGTACTACATACCTTTCTATGTCTATGGTCAATACCATAAGAATTGGATTCAGGACAGTCCGCCCACTATCACATCTATGAGTTAGAAGTAATAGAAATATTAACTCTTGTACATATTTATATAAACAAACGTAAATAGAGACAAATAATGTAAAAATATTTTCTGGTTTTACTTGACTACGGAAAAGTGTACATTGTAGATGCTAGAGATTTGGGAATTTAGTAAGGAGGAAGCAGTGATTGAAAGTTGGCAGGATTGAGTGTGTACTAGTAGTAGGCCAGGCGTAAGTATGGATGTAGCTGTGTAGTAGAAGTTTGGCAAAAACTTTCTCACGGCATCTCTCATCTATATTGGATTAGGCAATATGGTTGAGAATTTCGTCGAGGAAGTGTGGGTATCTGCTGGAGTAAAAGTTCAGTTTGCTTCAGTTCACAAACCAAGTCTTATTAGTAGTAGCATTAGCAAGAGATTAAGTCGCTTTCAGTACCTCATTGAAAATCCCCGAGTGAGAGTCGATCAGACAAAACGCGGCCACTTGAACCCGCTCCTTTGGCAATTCAACATTTCTCTCATCTCAATATAGGAATGCCATAGAAAGTTCTCCTCACTTAATGCTTGGACTGAAAGTGAGGAGAGGCAGCCACCACCATGCATTTTATAATACACCACAACACATTAAAATTCTAATTTACTTTGCAGACATGACTACCTATTCTGTATATATACGCACTGTGGTGGTAGCAGAGTAGTGGGGAGTCTTCTCTCTCTCTCTCGCTAATAATGAATCCTGCTCGTCCATACAGATAGTGCCAATTTATATAGAAGCGGATTTCTGGTGTGTGTCTGTGGCTAGCGAGGAAATTACGTGTAGGAAAGTAGTTTAGTTATGGATGGAGGATACCTACAGACCTAGTTCTAGTTCCTCTTTCTAATCTGACTCAGTGTACGTTTAGCTGAGAGAATTAGTGAGTCCCCACAGCTTGAGTGAGTTCACTGTCATGCTTTCCCAAAATACATAAGTAAGTTATGTATTCACATAAACTATAAACATGTTGAAGAAAGGGAAGAGGGCATTGGGAAGGAGGGAGGCATAACATTCTAAGGTATTTTCGATCTCTAAATCCAATAAGTGTGCAGAAACTTCAAACTGAAACTCTCACTTGCTTTCTTGCCTTATCCGAATCCAATTCAGAGTTTGAGTGAAAGTAGGAGACTAGAGCTTTCTCTTTCTCTCTAGCCAGAGCAGCGATGCGGCAACTAAAGGTAATACGTTCTACGAGTGTTTTGTCTTCTTGATTATAAAACGTCTCTCTTGAGCATACTTCAGTCCATAAACTTTGCACACAACACACGCAACCTTTTCCGTCTCGCATTGCTTGGCTACTTGTGCCCAAGCTTGGCATACGCTTTACTTTTTACTGTTATTAGTTTGCTGTGTAGCCCCATATCAGCTTATTACTATTCTATACAGATTTTCCTATTGAACATTTGCAAGACACAAATATAAAGATAAGGAAGCATCATTAAAGAAAAGTGGAATAGTCAACCTCACTAACAAAATCCACCTCTCTTTGAATTTCATTATTTCGGAGAAAGTTAGAACCATCCGCACAAATGATTCATTTACCTGTCCATGTGGTATAATCATTATTGCAGCAATGTACATAGATTTCGACTTTCTATTCTTTTAGTCATGGAATAAACTATCATGATTCCCTTCTCAAGGAATGTACATTAACTACACGACGTGTAGCAACTAACTTCGGCACTTATGTGCTTAGTGCATTAATATGAAAGGATTTCCTCNAATGTACATAGATTTCGACTTTCTATTCTTTTAGTCATGGAATAAACTATCATGATTCCCTTCTCAAGGAATGTACATTAACTACACGACGTGTAGCAACTAACTTCGGCACTTATGTGCTTAGTGCATTAATATGAAAGGATTTCCTCTGATAGACATGCATAAAATAGAAAGGGAGTGTAAATGTAGAAACTATGTACATACATTGTTCTAATGTACAATCAATAGCAGGCACCTAAATAAATAGCGCACCACTAGTATATCCATTTACTACTATTTGCTAAGGAAAAAAGTACAGTAAAGGAGTTATTGACTATGTACTGCGTAGAAAGTGGATGTTATCTCTATTGGCTGGGAAAGTAGGGGAATTTAGAACTCCGACTCAATTTGAGAACAACATGAGCCACTTATACTTAGTTATCCTTTCATTTAACAAATAATGATTGGACTGCTCATTTATGGAACAGTGTACGCTAGAATTGAGCTAATTATCAATTCCTTTTATGTAAAGTAGAGCTGTTCACTTTGTAGTTTGTGTCCAAGCGAAGCTTTTGGTAATTGAGGTCAGAAGAGCTGCAGTGAATCAATGTCCGCTCTCTTTGGTCCCCAGAATACATAAATGGAAATCTACGCTTTAGCAGGACATCAAAAGGAAACCTGCAATTCCTTTATCTAAATATGTACACATTTGTTGTGGTCGGGATAACATTAGACATTTTTAGTCTTTCATGAACCGTGCGCCCATTCATAGCACCATAAATATATTACACCTATTTAAAATGATCTATTCAACAGCAGCCTTACTATTTACCTATGCTCTCTCGTCCATTCAAAAGGTTGTTAATGGGAATCCTTGAAAAGACAATGGAGTATAAATCTGGAAAAATACATGGACACAGGGCATTCATTGCATGGCACAGGCAAAGTCTATAGATCAACTGAGAAATGTAGCGTCAACACGGAAATGAGGCTAAATGCTAGAAAGAACCAAAGTACACAATGCATTCATGGGTTGAGTAGGAATAATGGCTATTAGAGCCACCAGAACCATGCCAAGTCAGTTACGTTTGCCCAAGGTAGACAATGCAAAGAACGGAGCAGGCAAGACAAGGCCAAACCTTAGATAAGACAAGACATGTAATTGATTTTCCCTTAGAAAGTTCACTCTTACCTTCTTATACTCAATTTATGGAGTAACTTGGATATTTTATGGATAAGGAAAACAAACAAGTATAGAAATGCTATAAAATCACAAACATTGTGCAAATATACTTATCTATATTATGTTCATGCACTTGTACTATGCCTATAACTAGTTGAACATCAGCTAAATGGACAATTCACCGGTGAGCATACATATTTAATATAATATGAATGTCGCATGTAGGCAAATATTATTATGATACGAGTAGCTGATGAATATGAATGGACATGCTTGAATGAATTCTCGGGGGAAGTAACTAAAAGGCAGATACCGTATAAAGATATACCTTTGTGTAGTATGTAATGATACATGTTCACATGAATGAACCATTATTTGTTTCACCTAGAAACACTAATGCTGGTGAGTTTGCTCGCATGATGTTTCTCAAAAGACAAATGGGAGGAGGAATGGAAATTATTATGGGAAAACGACCTCGGCGAAAGTGAATCTAATCAAATGTGACATGGAACATGTGGCCACCTTGAAAATCATTTATTATTAGCTCAGCAAAAGAAAACCTATTTGTTATTCACTGCTTTTTAGGCAGAAAAGTGAAAAGAATGCAAATGCGCGGTTGCACTTCTACGCAGTAACCTACAAACACTTCAACAACAACCTATTTGTACCCATTCAATAAAATTTTTACAGTTCATTCTAAACTTTAAAATTCTTACAGTAGATCAATCCTAAGCAGAACTGCGTTATGGCATTATTGTAAACAATTTACATGAAATTGGCTAGCTACTTGAATGTCGGTATCATTTTACTTAACTGTACCTACGTGAATTATAAATATAGCTGAGGCATAAATGGAAGCTAACGGAAGCTTTGCTTTTTATTGTGTGATGTGGGAAAAGGGAAAAAGTATAGCAATAATAGCAAGAGTCGTTAGTTTGTGGAAATAGAAAGACGATGACATATTCCAAGCTGATGATAAAATTGAAAATGATATTTCGCAAACTGTTTGCAAATAAACAGCTGCACGATAAGATTTATAGACTGTCAAAGTTATTCGTTGGTTTTTGCGTTTTTTCCCTTCATTCCGGGAGAAGATTCTTTGAGGCGAGAAAGAGAGAGGCAATAAGTTGAACCAGAATCAGAATGGTATAGGCTTATAATATTGATGTACAACTGTTTGTAGAGCTTAGAATATGACAATAGTATAGAAGTGGGTTCTGAGGAAGTTTGTTGACTGGTAGTTCCTTAGTGCTAGGTTCTGTTCGGATTTTTATTCTCTCTTGAGTAATTTTATAACAAATAATATGGTTTATTTTGCACATATTGGAAGGCAGGAGAGTGGAAATACTATTATGGGTGCTACACATGTTTGGTGAACATTCGTAACCAACAAGGTTGGCAGGATGAAAACGCTAGCCGAAGATGAGTT
>JABASI010002715.1:0-18680 GCA_019776505.1 Tomocerus nigrus | reverse complement strand
AGTTTTCCGTTACGGACGAAAAAAATTTTCCGTAATTTTTCCGTACGTTACGGAAACGGAAAATCGCAATCTCCGTATTAGTATTAGATTAGTGACATAATCACTGATACATTTCTGAAAAAAGTCGATAGAGCAAGCATTGTAAATGATTTTTACTTTATTGCTTCCAAACGGGTTCTTCCATTCCACATTCAGTATTGGGTCTCTATATGCATATTAAGTACTATTTCGCATGACAAAAATGTTTGCCCGTTTTTGATGTTTGAAATGTGAAAATATACTTGTTTAAAGTGCGATAAAATAACGAAGAGCAAATCCTCATCCTTTGTCTTTTCTCCATCGTACGTAAGTTAATATGTAGCAGTAGAAGTAACTAATATGGGATGAGAATTGATGTAAATGCTAAAACTTGTATAAGTTGTAGCCATTTTTTCCTGTTATGTTGCCAATAACGGTGTATACTGTCGAAAATTCATCCATGGCATAGATAGACCATAATATTATTATATAGCTTCATAACTTAGTCTAGTCTATGTAAGTTTCTATCCAATTTGGAAATGAATTCCCGTTCGCACCGATAATAAGTAATGGTAATGGTATTAGCTCTTGCTTTGCTATAGGATATGATTTGTTATTATGGATGAATATAATTGCCCCTTTACCCTTTATCTTATAGTGATATATAACTTGTAAAACTGCCAGATCTTAAGGGGGTATTTTGGGCTCTACTGAGTAAAGATAACTTTTCTATTCTAACTTTTAGAATGCGAAAAGTCCAGGCAGACTTTACATGAGTCAAGATTGAAGAACACAGTCATGACACGACAGTCAGTGGTGTAGTCAGTAGTAGTAGTTGGTTTGGTAGTGCCATGATAACAAGTTAACTTTTATGTGTGGATAGGAGATACGTTAGAAAAGGAGCTAGATAGAAAAAAGCGTTAGGGAATACTGCAGAAGTGGGAGTAGTCGCAAAGCGGATTCTCCTTACATTCTGCTACTGTATGACAGTCTTGGCATTATTTCAGTGTCATACAAATACGAATATTAGTCAGTCGAGTAGTTCAGTTCGTCTCCCTTTTTTCTATTGGGTAAGTCAAGTTTTATGAGGTTGATTAAATTCATTTCCCCTTCACACAAGTATACATACATAAAATAATTTCTGAATTCCAAATAAGTTTTCTCTTCATTTTACTTAATATTGTATGATATATTTGTTCTTGCAGACACACAACAAGTCGAAATACAGAAGTAGGTAACGAAAGTTTGCGTCCGTCTGTGCCCGCTTATTCGACTCGGACAACAATCTAGAAATTGTGTCCGTGTCCAACTTGCGGATTTTTGGCTCGTGAATCGAAATGAGCTCGAATGGTTGTGAAACCCGAAACCCATCAAATTCCGAAGTTGGTGATGTAGATCACGTTTACACGCTGTCGGAAAATATCAAAAACTGTCTCTTCCTCAACCCGGAATATGCTGACGTGCACTTGAAAGTGGAAGGAGTCAGCTTCCCAGCTCACAAGATCATCCTTGCAGCACGGTCAAATTATTTCAGGGCCCTTCTTTTTGGTGGCATGCGAGAAAGTAGCCAAGAGGAAATCGAATTGAAAGGTGCTACTACCGCATCATTCAAAGTTCTTCTCAAATATGTTTACACTGGAAGAATGTCATTGGCTGAACTTAAAGAAGACGTTATTTTGGATGTTTTAGGGTAAACATTTCATTCTTCTCGCTAATATTTCTTTAAACATTTTATTTATAGTTAATTTAGCAAACATTATTGCTACAAAGAGAGGTACGTCCGTCATTTTTGTTTGCATGCTGACGTTGCGCGATTTGCAGCAATATGTAGCATAAAAACATTTATGTTTGTAAGCTTATATATAAATGTAGTAGCAGTTAGGTATGTGTATAGTAGCGTCACACAGTACTAATACATAAGGATGTAGTATGATGTATATAAATATCTTAATTCGTTCGAGTAAATATCAAAGCCAATGTTTGGGTGAATGCCCCATTGCACCACTCTTCTATGTTATTATAACCACATTTTTGAGCTCTAAAGTAAAAGCAGTTTATTTCTGCTAACTTCAAGGCTTAAAGCTTGTTCTATATTTACTTTAGAACAACGTGTGTTTAAGCTGTTTAAGTGAATAGTGGAGTCAGTGGAGTACGCTCTGTGCTTATGCTATGCTTTACCGACAAGCATCGCGATTCAGAGTCATGCAGTATAGCGTAAATACTTCTGTAATTTACTCTGGGGAATCGTGGTTGCTTGAACATGAGACTTGATGTAAGACCACTTGATAAAGTTTTTAAATCCTCCATGGGGAATAAATTAGGAAAGGGAAAATAGTAATTTTAGACGAATTTATTTTTAAACTTTAAGTATGAATATGGTAACTGAAGCATATGTAAATTCAAATCTTTTTACAAATTCTTTGTTCTAAGAGAATAATGTAGCATTTAACTGTAGTTTATTTATTACCCCAAAGAGTGGCAAGAAAACTAAAAGTGGAGAACCAAGTATAATGGTTCCTGGTAAAAACATTTACTTTTTGTCAAAACTATGCATATACATGTATCTATAAGAAGTATATATAGTTGTACGCATATGTCTGGAAAATAATATTATGTTCGTGTTTATCAGTTTTTTATTTCATGTTCGTGTGGATTGAAAGATGTTTATGTTGTTCATGCAGGTTATCCCATCAATGGGGTTTCGAAGAATTGGAATCGAGTATTTGCGATTTTCTACAAGCTGCTCTTCATGTTGGCAATGTGTGTGCTGTATTAGATACAGCTCTTGCCTTTGGTCTCCATCCCTTAGTCAACACTTGTGCTGTATTTGCTGATGCAAATGCTGGTACTCTGCTGGACCATCCATCATTTCTGCAGTTGTCGCCAGTATGTTTCTCTCCATAACATTCTATCTATGTGTACAATGAAGTTCAAAGTCAAAGCCAATGACCGCTAGATTAGTCTAATGTTATACTTATCGTCAGCTAATGCTAATTAAATATTTTTGTTTACTAAGTCGAGTCGTGTCTTACAGGCATAAAAATTGTATCTGTTAAATATTAATTACTTGCTCAACTCATTCAACTTTACCACTTAGAGCTTAGGTATACCTAGGACATTACTTCTGTGCCGATGCATTATCTTCCATTTAATTAATACTGTTCTAATTCTAATTATAAATTTTTTGATAAATGCAGTCGGGCGTTTCTGAATTGATTTCCCGAGACTCATTTTGTGCTGCCGAAGAGAAGATATTTGAATCCGTGTGCAACTGGGTGCGAGCTAACCAAGAAATTCATAGCGAGGCTACGACCGTCTTATCTGGAGTGCGTCTTCCTTTAATGAGTCTGAATGTTTTATTAGAAACCGTAAGACCTACTGATCTTGTCTCACCTGATTTGATACTTGATGCTATACAAGCGCAAAATAAATCTCGTGATACGGAATTACACTACAGGGGTTACTTAGGTATGTATCTTCCTCTATTTCAAAATGTTGTATGCTGAAATGTGTAAATATTATTAGTAAAACTTTCGTTATGTTTTTGTAGTACCGGAAGAAAATGTTGCTCATGTTAAACATGGAGCTACAGTATTAAAAGGAGAGATGAGACAGGCTATTTTGGATGGAGATTTTCAAAATTATGACGTAGAAAGAGGTATTAATTCTAAATATGGCGATGAGGAGATGTTGGAGGAGTTTATAGTAATAGATATGCAATGCTGTCTAGGCTTTACGCGACACATAATTGACGAAGCTGGAGATGGTGGAGGTGGAATCGTTATCCGCCTGCGGCAACAGTGCATCTTGAACCATATTCGCATGTTACTTTGGGACAGAGATCTCAGGTATGCACCTATTAGAATTATTAACGTCATCCTGCCAACTGCCAACCAAGACGTTGTAATTTTATGTTATATAATAATTTTGTGTGTTACAGATCATATTCATATTATATTGAAGTTTCGATGGACCAGGATGATTGGGTTCGAATCGTTGACCATACCAGATATCATTGCAGATCATGGCAAAATATATTTTTCCCTCAGCGAGTTGTCAAGTAAGCATGCATTCATTTGATAGTTAGCTAGCGTTACAGAATACTCATTCCCTGCTTACTAAATTGATTTATGGATTTGTATATTTTCAGGTACATCAAAATTGTTGGCACTCACAATACTGTGAATCGCATGTTTCATGTTGTGGCGGTACAAGCGTATTACACAAACAAGGAATTTAGTATCGATCCGAAATGGGGACTGTTAGGTTAGTCAACATGAGTCATTTTTAAATAATTATCGACACTCTCAGTGATTAACCGTTTTAATTTTTGAATAATTTAACAGTGCCAAAGGAAAACGTTGCAACAATTGAGCTGAGCGCGTGTGTCATAGAGGGAGTGTCTCGAAGTCGCAATGCACTTATAAATGGTATAATATTTAGCTAATGATACAGTAATAAATATCAAATATTCTGAATGACTGATTTTTTCTTTAGCTAAGATTTTGTCGAATGGTACAGGCGAAACCAGAGGTTACGATTGGGACAGCGGTTACACTTGTCATCAGCTTGGATCTGGGGCAATTGTCATTCAATTGGCCCAACCATATGTGATTTCCTCCATGAGACTTTTATTATGGGACTGTGATGACCGAAGTTATAGTTTTTACGTAGAGGTGTCTACCAATCAACGGAACTGGGAAATGGTTGCTAATAAGTCAAGAGAGAAATGTAAATCATGGCAGACTTTAAAATTTGAGCCGATGCCCATCGTCTTCGTGCGCATTGTGGGGACTGACAACACAGCAAATGAAGTATGTGCTTTCTTTTATGTTAAAAATGAATAACGTCCGAATTAAAATACGAGCAATAAAAATGTATTCTATGCCTTAGGTTTTTCATTGCGTTCATTTTGAGTGTCCCTCCCAATCAGACGATGAAAATGGAGGTCAACCTCCCCCTGTGCATACAAAAGAGGCTATTGCTGGACCAAGTGGAAGTAATGGAACCTCTTCAACTAATAATCCAAGTTCTCAATCGACGATCAAATTAGAAAGTCTCCTAATGAGCGTTGTTGATCCCGAAGAAGACAGAATATTCGAACAATTTATTCAAGAAGCAGCAGAGTCGGAGAAATTACTGGAAACAGAATCCTTAGACTAAATGCACGAATAGAAAAAGAGTTAAGATTTCCAAAACCAAATAAATGTCACAAAAGTTGTTTGTTCTGAGTGTTGCTGCTCCGTTGTGTCAAAGTAAATATTTAACCACGTTGCAAAAATCCGTAGATGCTCACAAGTAAGTAATAGTTGGTTTATCAGTATTGAATATTTTTAATATTAGTGTGATAGTACTGACAGTACTCTCTTGGTCTCCGTAAGTTTGCTATAAGTGAAATGTTGATTTAATAATATTGTAAGCATTGGAAATGCAAGGTAAAATTAAGTACCTACCCGGGTGAAACTTCTCTACTGTTACTACTCACTGTGCTCACAATCGTCTACATTTCGCTAATAATAATTAAACTCACTTTGTTTTACTTTTTCCATTGTACAATACATTTACCTACTAAAGCTAATGAAGTCTAAACGCATTGATGAAACAGTACATAATTGCTTTGTATAATTTGCTAAACGTACTTAATGATGATTAAACCATGTCTCAATGAGATTTGTTGGAAACTTAAATGTTAAATAGATTGCAAGTATAACCTGCTGTGCTGGATTCTAATTATTCATTATTATTAAACTTAATCAATGAGAAATTGCATTAAGAACTTAAAGTGAAGAAATAATATACAAGTAAGCAATGTACTGTGCTAATGTACCTTTACTTAATGGAAACCAAATAAGTGATTTTTAGAGTATGATTATTAGAGCAGTAACTGTTGTAAGGGTATCTAGTACAATTTTGTAAAGTAGTTTAAGACTAACCTATTGAATTGAATGATGATGATTACCTACGCTAATGATATTAATCCACTTATGAAATTCAGTTCAACAAAAAATAATTTATCTACCTAATATGTATATACTTTATTTGACGGATCCTCGAAATGTTTAATACTTTAATTCGATTGCTTATTTTTTGAGTAATTTATACATAGAATTTTAAAATTCAAAATATTAATAAAAAAAGTTGCTAGCTTATGCCTACGAATGTTATAGTGCTATGTAGAGAATAGCAGTAAATAACTTGCAATAAATTCCTTGAAACGATGTCAATCAGTCAGTACATTCTTGTTTTAAATCATTTCATCAAATCGGCTTTATTTAACGTATACTCAATATTGACTGCAATAAATCTCAATTGATTCAATGAAGTCAGGAAGAATTTTATGGACATTAATATTAACACAAAGTAAAATTACAAGAAGGTATTTACAAATGTTTTCGGGTTATCTTGTGATTATTTGTTACAGTGAAAAAATTTTTAGTGCGTAAAAATGTACATATCCCGTTTTCTCGACCTCTATTCTTTAGTATTAGTATTATTGCTATTTTTAGACTACACACACCTGTTATTGCATAGGATTACATGTCAGGACATATTATTTTTATTACTGTCCCGTTTGTGTTCAATTTACCTCGTAATTATTTTTCATTCGGAAAATTATCAAGTTCGTCATTGTTTTGATGTGCTTCAATTCAATTTCAATCGGTCGGATGATGGCATTTCTCAAGTTGCCCGATAATTTTCAGATCAGGATCACAAAAAATGCAGATTCGGTTAATTACACGATTTACACGGCATAAGTTAATGCTGGAGCTCCACTAGTACAAAAAGACATGCAATTAGTACAATTTGTTAATAAGACTTATTGTATGGAAAGGTACGACCGCCTTAAAGTATTTACTTTGGGTGAGTTTCTCCATATTGGGGTGGCATAGGTGTGCTCATTAAATCTCTTTCATCTTCAGGTTCATCTTTATCCTTACTATCTCGAGCTAATATGATGATTCCTTCTTGCGGCTGAGACTGCTGGTAAATGAATTGACGTTCACTGCCTCCATTGCCATTTTTGTATCTGCAGAACATTACAATTTTATATAACCATGTATTAAGAGTACTTACTAAACGAGATATTATAGCTAGCTATTATAGCTTAGGGCACTCGAGGAGTTAGTTACATCATGACTATGACACAATTCACGATAAATCACAGCAGAAAATTACTTTGTTGATGTTTTGTTAGTACAGATCTCAAAACTATCAAAACTCAATACTATCTTTGTTAATTAAAAGCGTTTTAAAGATTTAGTTGCTTGAATTATTTGCATATTATTTTTAAGTAGTTCGATCGTTTCAGTTGGTTAATAGAAAATTCAGGAAAAAACTGATATGTAACTGGAAAGTTAACCTCAACAATGAAAACAAGGTTCGGAACGCTTCCTCAAAAAACAAGGTGTCCTCATCACTAAAATTCAAATCATTTTTGTCAGAGTTTCTGGAACTCCCAAATCAAGTCAATTCAACTGTTTATGCGGTATGACTCGAAATTATTTTGAATTGAAAATATATCTTACATTGGAGCATCTTCTTCCCTGTCAACCCAGAGTAAAGCAATGAGAACGAATCCAACGAGTCCTCCAATGGATCCGGGAATAACTGTGGCTAAGAGGATTTCCATTCCGTAACTTCTGTCTGGTATTCCTGTGCGAAATGTGAAAATATTTGGTTCTTCCACTGGCTTTGTTTTCTGATTGTCAATATTATTGCTCTGATCTGGTTCTGCAGCAGCGCCTTCAGTTTCTTCTTTTGTTACGAATCCTTTATTACCAGTCGATAATGGGGACTGATCCGAACCATCTAAGGTCGTCAATCTGAACGAACACCAGTCGATCAAAAAGTTGTAACGTCGAAAATGCCTTTCCATTGACGTTCTCTTCATATCTCGAGGGCAAGGGCGTAATTTCCACAATGGTGAAATTTCAACTTGTAATTTCTTTAAAGTTGAGCTGAAGTCTTTGTTTGAAGCCAAATGGACAACAACACTAGAAATGGGCAAATAAAAATCAACTTTCACAATGCTCTCGCTTTCTGTAAGAAAATCGTGCATCTTTACTTTCACTTTACTTTCTCTTTTAAAATATTTAATATTTTTACCCTTCAGCTTGATTGGGTCGTAGAGGGACGCGATTTTCTCCTAATTCCACCGCAGAAGCTAAATAGACAGGAAGAACATTTCCTCCATTATTCTGAATCCAATCGAACTGATCAGTGAAGATGTTTATTAGATCGTGCATCCGCTTCGGAATTGATAAGTCTCGGACATTCAAGTTGTCGATTTTCACTTCGACGATATAATCCAAAGTGTCTTTTCTCATGATATCCATTGATATAATGAGTTTTCGAACTTCATAGTTTTGATCACGATTCCAGCCAATGACATCAAGATTTGTCGATATAATTCTTACGGGAGGAACTCCGTATAAATAGCCAATTGAGGTAGCCCCGTCGTATGTGTAAGAAAGCCAATCCGGAAGATCAGGAGAATTTGACAGTTTTGCGCTATATTCAATCCCATTTACAGAATCTAACAAAGCAAAAGGACATTTAGAATGTACAATTACAATTAAAAACTATATCTGGCATGAAAAAAGTCAGAATTTTCCAGTTACTTGGCTGTTTTTCCCATCTGAAATGTGATGGTGTAATGGGTATGATGCACAACTCGGAAGAATTAACCACGACTTTCTGCTGATAGACCACTTCATTTTGCCCAAGACAACCTTGCAGTAAAGTCGTAAAACATATAAGGAAGCAAATGTTCTTCGATGTCAGCTCTTTTCTATTTTCAGCTTTCATTTTGATAGAAAATTAATAATTGGCTATCAATTAGAATTCATTTTAATAGAGATGATTTATATATCGTATACTTGGAGGTATTTTAAATGTTGAGGTCTCACTCTCATCTAAAATAGACTATTATAAAATACTCGCGTCAAAACTATTCGCTCATTTTAATATTATTTAAATCTCCAAGCCAAAACCACTGCCCTTTATTTTCTCTTCAGTCTTACTTTCGGATTGTTTGGAAGTTCAAACGATCCCGCATCGTACATCATCCTCCCCGAAATCGGATCAATTTTCTCAAGTTCTTGGTTCTTGAACGCAGTTGTGGAGAAAGTATACCGTAGTAGTGTGTATGTATTTCGTATAGCAATATCCGTAGCAGTGAACGAAGTAAGAGTGAAATCTACAATCTATGATCATGTAAGTGTTGAAACAAGCAGGAATTATTCATTTGGGGTTATCATCTTATCATGAATTGGAATCCATCGTAATGTAGTAAAATGTACGTTCGAAAAGAACTCATAAAACATTATATCATGCAATGTAGATTTTATATCCATGATATACTCGGTCATAAATTGTAAAATATTTTGGGTGCTGCAGAAAGAATACGCAGTAGCACATTATAAATAACAATGTCTATAAGTTAAAGGTCATCTCATGCAATTACATTAGTTATATCAGACTTCCAGACTATCAGATTACTGATACAGCCTTAGAGCACGGTAAATTGGTAAATAAATGAATTAACACTATCTCCCTACGACTTTCTTCTTCATAGAAGCTTATTATGGTGTGCTAAATTTAATGTGATTGTGAAAGAGCATTTATTTATAACGTAGGCATCTATCATTATGTAACCGTTGAAGAAGGGAAAAATCGAAGAAAAGCTGAGACGAGAAATAGTAGTCGCGTGGAAAGCGTCGTCAGTGAGGTCGAATGTAGAGAATCTTTGTAGGTAGCGGAAAGAGATCAATAAAACGAGAGCTAATGTAGAAACGTAGTAGCTGGAGATCGTTCGAGCGTTGACATAGGTTAGAGATCGTTATGTGTTCCAATGTGTAACCAACTCTCCATCCTCCACAGTTTCCTACTCCGTTGCTCTCCTTCGATTTCTTCTGGTCTGGAGCAAGTCTAGTGTGGTCTTAGGACTGGAATCCTCGTCGACTACTTACTACTGGGCACAAGAGGCTTCCTCACCACCACGATCGATAATTTCCGTCACGTACTTATCTGGGCTATAATCGTATATTCCATTACTTTATCTTGCTATATCCGATGCAGTGCAACGCGTAACGTGATATGTACACTTGGCTCTTGGCTCTCTAAAACGGGAAATGTATGTATGTAAACATATAAGACACGTGACGGCGATAATGCAATAAAGTCCTTGACGGTAATAAACCGAAATTCCAGTTCCAAGGAAAACGGCAGAATACCCGGAATAATCTTGCAGCAGCGTTACGTCACTCTCCTTCACATTCCAATTACCTTTTACTACACATCCACTTTGTCTTACGCTCCCCCATCTCTTTCAACTTTCACTGCAATTGCTGACCTTATTTGATCCGAATTTTCATTCAGTCACACTACGAAGATGCGCCTAAAGGCATCATTACACTATCCATTACGGCATTGGATATAAAAGCGTGATGTTTGTATTGCTTTCATGCTTTATTTATTCAGATATCATTTCAACACAGTAAATACAAAGAGGAATATGAAAATGGAAAATTATTATAACGTTACATGTATCTGTACTCGAACATACTTATTTACATTTACAACGTTGGAAAATACATTTTGCAATTAAACTCAATTGCATCATGCTTTCTATTACTACAATTGTGAACAGTTAGTATAATTTTAAAGTATTTGTATAAATCCTGCAAGTTTACTCAAGTAAATGTCCATGTACAGAAGAATATATGTTATGGTTTGATATTCAGCTGAAAAGAGAAAGTATAATATTACCCCATAGCGTTTTACGATATTCGAGAAACTTTTTTTGCTGTATCTATTATAAATGAGTGAACGTTCTGTGTTCACAATTATTTCACTTACGTTATGATTCGGAAGAACGTTTTACACTGATAGAAATATAGAAAAGAGAGACGGGTATAAGGATACTTTCACCGATTACTGGCCAAACGGTATACAGTCAAGTCAGATATGACATAATAACTGTCCATATAATCATAAGTTATGACAATGCACTATACAGAAATAATGCTACGGGCTGGCTATGACTATGATTACATAATGCAGAGAAATAAAATTATATACCTAGCTAAAAAATTACAGTAACAATATTGGATCAATAGAATATACTACTATTAATCTTCATTAGGATAGCGGAACTGATAGAAGATGTCAAGGCTCCAATAAACGTCATGTGTCTAAAGATGCAGGATGAAGAAAATATTCTTAATATACAACTGTAATCTCTCCGTGAACACATTATATTTTCTGGAAGGCAAGAAGATATTTTATAGAGTTATAATTAAAGATGACTCCTTTGGCGGCTTGTGACGACTTCCCCAAGAGATAGCTCCGTATTGGCAGTCTGTAAATGGTATTACGGGTATTACAAGTCATTGTTACAGGATAAATCCTTGACTAATCTGATTATGTCTGGGATAAAAAATACATATTGATTTTGAGAGTAGAGTAAAAATGACGTTAAGCATGCAGTGTGTGTAATCTCTCACTTACCCCTTCAGACAGGGCGTAACCATCTTCTTCAGAATCGTCACTTGAGTTAACCCCAGGATAACTAAATGGGCAAATGCCAGGGGATAGATAAAATGACGCACTCAATTCTCCAGGGCTCTGGTAACGTTTTCCCACCAATTCGCCTTCAGACAAATTTTCTATCGTGGATGTTTCCGTCCTCCCCGTGTATGACATTACAGAACCAATACTGACACTGGCTCCTGTTTCTGACATAAGGATACGTCCGAAAGAAGATTCGGACTTTGGGGTTGTCTTACTCTTGCTACTCGACTGACTTTTCGTCTCAAATATTTTTGTTGAGGACTTTTTCTTTGGCAAACGAAATTCAACGACAGGAGGGCTTTTAAATGTAACATTTGCCTTATTGTTGTTTTCTTGTCCCTCCTTTTGCTCTTCAGCAACTTCAGATTCTTTCTCAGATTGAGAACTTTTGGAAGTTGGCTTTTCTTCACGAGAAATGTCATCATGGATGGAGGATTTTGGTGTCTCCAATTCTATCTCTTTACTTTGAGGACTCGGACTTGGAGTATCGTTTGCTAGTTCTTTCTCAGCGATCGATTCAGATCGTTCCTCCACAGACAAAATGGGTGTAACTAACTTTTCATAAGATTTAGCTTGGATTTCGCTATCAATCTTCGGCTCCGTAAAAAGAAAATCCGATAATTCGCTACAATCTGTTGTTTCATTTGTTGCATGATGCTGGGGAATGTGATTCTTTGCTTTGCTCACTTTGCCAAGTGTTGAACTTTTCGATGCAGAACTTGCAATTGGAGTTAGTTCTGGCGTCTCCAATACTGTAGACTCATCTTCGCTTGAGACAGGACTTAAAAATGAGGATTTATCACCTTCATTTTCTTTACTAGCTGACTGTACGAGAGATTGAGGAGGGGTCAAATCCGGAGTTATAAGTTCCATTTCGCTCTCTTCATTTATTGTGCTGAGTCCAGCGTTACTTCTTCCAGACGAGATATTGGACTCGCATTGATTTTCTTCTTCCGACTCCTTTTCTATTGGCTTCGAGTCAGTTTTCTTGGGTTGTTGAACAGTAGTTTTCTTAAATGTAGTTGACCTTTTCTTAGCATTTGCTTGAGTTTGTTGCTCAGTGTCTAAATACTTAAGTACCTCAACGTAAATTAATTCTTCGGCGATTTTCTCAAGTACATCCTTACTACTGGGAGTATTTGCCTGGAAATCGCGTAGGAAATTCGGAGAGAGTATGTTTCTCATGGGATCAGGCAGTTCAGGTTCTTTTTCGGTCGCCTTCTTAGGGGAAGTAAGTGTGTGATGCTTGTGAAATCTCCCTTGTCGCTCATATTGAGACGCAAGTGTTCTAGCCAGCAGTAACTGTTCAAACCTGGAATTAAATTGTTTGAATTTACTTTAGACTTTAGCCCTTCCTTTCTCTCTGTAATAATAATATGCTAAATAATACATTCGTAACAAACTTAAATACCTGGTCACAGATTCTGTCGGGATGATTTCAGGAACCTTAATTTCATCTTGTGGGTCCACGATCGGTTTCCTTATGTGGATTTGGCTTGTACTTTGACCGTTGATGGTAGTTTCCTTTTCTTTCAAAGGATTATTTTCTAATAGCGACTCTGACAAACTTTCCGACTCTGACTCTGGTAGTTTTTTCTTTTCAGCAGGAACTTCATTGAAATCCTTCGTTTTCTTCTTGCTCTCGACCTTTTTTTGGGGGAATATGGCTCTTTGTTCGATCGAATCTTTTCTTGCATTACTGCTTTGTTTATTCTGAGAAACTGGTGACCCTTTTATCGGTTTAGTTTTAGGTTTAGGTAGGTTAAAAATCGCATTTCGCAAAAATCCAGGTGCAGATTTAGTTTCTGTTGCATTGGTTCGAGATGCAGGAATTGCATTAGTCTTTTGCGGGGCAGGAACATCCCTATCTCGCGAAAACGGGTTATCAGATCCTCTTGATCTATCTACTATATTCCTTCCTTGATTATTTTTTGACGTCAAATTCCCTTTGCGTATTTTTTGGTTACTATCTGTTTTTGCCTTTCCAGAAATTACATTTGGCAAACTATTAGATGTAAGTTGAACATCAGAAAGATTTTTTCTCTTGATTTCAGCTTTGCCCTTCTCAACCTTTTTGATATGCAACAGTTGAACATTTGATTTATGCTTTACCGTTTTGTTACCAATTGAATTAGCTCCGCTTGCTCTAGCTCTTAAATCCTTGCTCCTTTCTTGTGGAAAATCTTGCTCAAAGCGTCTAAGGATATCTACTAAAGTTGATTTCAGTTTCGAGACAGGGAGTGAACCCTCTTTGACAGTACTAACTAAATTCCTCCCGGCTTCCGTTTCATTTATTCTCCCTTGAACTTTTCTTACAGAAGTGGCAACTTGGGGAGTTTTATTTACGTTTCTTTGCATAACAAGATTAGCTCTTCCTCGACTTACAATTGGTTTCGGGGGAATAGTAGTTTTACTGAGGCAGTCATGTTTCGTTGGAACAGTGTTTTTCGGTTTCGTTTCTTCCTTTTTAATTTCACTAACTGCATTTTCCACCTCACCAAATAGTTCAGGAAACTCAGATTCGATTCTCAAGACATCTTCTGGACCTATGTCCCCCAAGGAGAAAGGATCCTCTGCAATTGCTGATCTCAGGAAAGTATTTAGCTGGAGAAAAGCCATTTCCTCCGACAAAACTACTATTTTACCTATGACAAAACAGAAACCGAAAACGTCAAACTCAATAATTATAATGAGGGCATAAGAAAAAATGAAAGTATCGGCAAAGCAAATAAATTATATGCGGTTTACATTTAGGTTTACAATTTTACGCTTTTAGACATCCGAATTTCCCTGCGAATATATGAAAAATGAGAACAAAGAAAGAAGATGCTTCATTATTATTAATGATGGTAGTAATTGACTACTGCATTTATTCTGTAAAGAGGGAGTCACGTCATAAGAAACTTTATATCTTTAAGTATAACAATACGAAAAAACAATTGTGTATTGCTTATTTAATTGACAAACGGACAAAACTGAGAATATAACATTGAACACAGAACATTAAGATTGTGTGTACAAATGACAATACTAAGGTATTTATTACCGATATTACTTTGATTTTTGACATAGACAACCTTTTACAATTTATAGTTACATCACCTTACTGCTCATTAACCGTAATGTTTTGGTTTAGTTACTACAGTTTGCCGGAGCATTATTACAAAATGATACATTTCAGTAGCACATTTAATAGTCTGATCTGATTTGTATGTACTTGTATTTGTATAGAACAAATAAATCATCTGAATACCCCTAATTCGATGACTACCACTAACTTTCACTACTTTCTACCTGTATATAATTATGTGATGTTTTAAATGCATCCTGTTGATACATTTTAGAATAATATCAAAGCCAAAGCAACCAAAAATGGCTAGAAGACAAGGTTCTCTTTCTCTTCCTTACAAATTGAAATCTTACTAGAACTTAACTAATTACTAGTAGTAATTTATTACGAACAATGATTATGGTTACATTTATAACGACCATTTGGATTATTATGTGTGTGTATGTGGGTAGTAGGAATAATATAATATTTATAATAATAACTATTATGATAAACTGTAAATATCAACTTGAACGGTCATTGTACTTTTAAACCAGAAGGATATACACGAATCAGTACCCCTTATCTTCTAACCGAAATGTACTAATTAAATTAATATGAATAATTATCTCACATTTTCTACAACTATTAGCAAACCTAACAAACTCCTTAGATAGTTAAATATTCTTAATAAATTACCTTTTTAGGTATTAATTCCTGCCTTAGACAAAGTTTTCTCAATACACTGTTTGCAAGTTTGCATTTGTTGTAGATTTTTTAAGATTATTGTGGTGATGTAGGTTGGTTGGTGTGTGATATATATTAGGATTGTTAGACACTAATAATGTATAATGTATCTCACAAATAAAGCCTTCTCTTTACTAGATCTACTTTTATTAGTTGTCGTAATAAGTGCATAGGTAATTGTAAATAATTATTATCCGTATTTATGTAGCCTTATTTACATATAACAGTTAGCTGGAGAATGTCGAGCCTCTTTTCCAGAAAAGCAGTCTGTGGAATTTTCAGACACATATATGATGTGTGATACGAATACATAATCAATATATGTAAATGATCCAACAAATCTCTTGTAATAGAGAAGAAAAAACAAAATTGTACAGGAAATTTTTGAAACCCTTGAACTGTCCCTTGCATTTACTACATTCCAGTTTTCCAGTACCCACCCACCCGAAATTCTAAACTATCGACACAGAAATCATTTGTGTCGATAATATAAATACAATTATTGGTTTTGAAAATGCTTGAATAAGAACTACTTAAAGGTTACAATGAAATCCTTTAAAGATCTATCGATGATAATAATAGTTATTCTACATAATAGTTAGGTATTTAATTATAATATGCCCAGTCAATTCAATAATAATAATTATTTAGTCAATATTTTTGCGAGATGATGATGATAATGATGAACAACAAATAACTCGATGGATTGCTACAATGTACAGTACAAATACACATTTAATTAGTATTTAGTTTGATTTATGGCACATTAAGTATTAAACTTGTAGTGTTGCCTGTCAGACTAGTAAATCCTTTACTTTACTCTTCTACCACGCGGCGCAAGTAAATTCTCTTCTATTACTTGATTTCGGCGATTCCATTTCCCCCCTTGCATTTTCATTTAACTACATTCCCGTCACTAATTCGTAGTTCACTCCACAAAATTTCACTGTCCCGTTGAAAAAATGCCATGAAAAAACAAACAAGTGTCTAATTTTGTACATAAAAAACAAAGTCTTCTCAATCTGCATTCAATTCGTTTCCTCATCACTGGATTATTACCAGCAGAGGCAACCCTCAGGCTTCCCGTTCCTTCTTCACCTTATTACTGTTACTGCTAGTCTCTTCACCTAATATTGTTGCTATTTCATTTTGCATAAAAGCCCATGGAACGGTCGAACCGGCCAGAGGACATTTCTCTCCACTTGGACAATATACCTAAGAGAAAAAAACAGTAAAAAATCATTACAAAATCTGTGACTTCACGAACGACGAAACATTTTCTCAGATTTAATCTTTCATTGCACAACTATATAAATATATATAGTGTCATAAAAGCGATTTAAACTTTAAATAGGTGAGTGTACTGAGGCAAAGTGCAGAATTGCACGTGAACAAGTACCGATTCTCTATCTTCAAGCCAATAAAGATACCATTCATTCAGAATGTCAAATAATAATTTTGTTACATAAGTGTCAAAAGTTCAACTGACCTCGGTGCCAGCTCCTTGGCGTTTAATAGACTGTCTAGAGCATGGGAAGCAGAATTTATGATTTGGAACAGAGGGACACTGTACAAAATGAGTATCCTCCAATCTCTCTTGACACAACGTACATTTCAATGCATTTGCTGCCGCATCAGCTCCCTCCGCTGTGGGTGGAGTACTTCCATGACGAGAGGAAGAGCCCGATGGCCTGCGGCTCACTGTTAATTCAAAAATAACAATTTTAATTAATAAAACAACCATATCACTTAAAAACTGTCATACACATAATGATACTATAGGATATCAAACAAGTTACTACATCACTCTTCACACAATAATCTCATTTTGCAGCAGAAACATAAAAGAGACCATAATATTCTTCCTACGACAATAAAATTGGCAATAAGAGCTACGCAATCCCCGTTTAATGATCTAATAATTCCCTGTAAACTTCATTGTCAATTTAAAATCCATTTTCTCCCTCGCACTAGTCATTTTACTCACTACTCCACTAACATAGAATTTTCTACTAACCTACTCAGAATTCACAGAACAGAGTTTATGAAGTTCACAAGAGTGTCGTAATTTGTAATAGTACTCTCATACAAACAACGAACACATAAAATATGCTAACAGAGAGCAATTACAATCTATTAGACTCTAGTATTTGGCTTACCATTGGTTGTAGTTATGCTTCCTTGTTTAGCATAAAGTGTAGACGTATCGAATGATGTCGTTCTTAATGGCTTATCTTTGCCAGCACTTAATCCACCTTCAGCACCAGCTGGAAGACTGTCTCCCCGTGACAATGGTGGGCGGCCGCCAACCGGTTGCTCTTCTAATACAACCCTGTAGTACAAAAGAAGAGATGACAATTAATTATCTATAGACATGTGCCATAACACCAACTTGGTATTTCAAGTTCATAATATTAACTATAGCATCATAAGCAGAGACAAATTTGACTAGAACAACGTCATCAACTCAACATCACCGCATAGGATATTCAATTTCATTACCACAGATAAAATTCAATTTTACGTATGCTTGCATGTTTGCATTAGACCTTTGATGCATGTGCATGTTGAGTGACTAGTACATAAATATCTCCTAACTCAACATGCTCACACAAAATAACATATTTTCATACATGTAAATGGCAGCTGTAAGATAGTCAAGATCATTATGTAAGCACCATCATTGTCTATACAGTCTCCACAAATCATATCTCATTTCTCCAATGATACACTATGCCCTATCAGTTGTTTTGCTTTTGATTCTCACGATTTTACTGCATTCGCAGTACGCAATTTTGCATTACAGCAAGACTGTCTATATTATTTTAGTAGATAGGAGCGACACTCAGTCAAGCAGCATATTATTATTATTGTTCTACTTATATCTTATCTAACCTGTTGTGCTCAACTTGCTAATAATATTATTGTTATCTTATTTCCTAAACCGATTTCTCTGCGACAATCGCTGACTACTGCACAATAAAAAAGACAAACATAACACTCATTAACATCTCCATACATTTTATCTATTAGGTACTTCTACTGTTAGTTAATAATAAACACACATAATTCTCAATGTGAACATAATCTATTAGCATAATAAATTGCAGTAATAATGAGCAATAGTGTTTTTG
Organism: Tomocerus nigrus; assembly: GCA_019776505.1. NCBI lineage: Eukaryota > Metazoa > Arthropoda > Collembola > Entomobryomorpha > Tomoceridae > Tomocerus > Tomocerus nigrus. The sequence continues at coordinate 158 of JABASI010002715.1, read as the reverse complement.
AAGGTTGGGGACACGAGCACAAAATAAATTACTTATATGATTTTATAGGTGTACCTACTCCGTACCTACTGAAATTACCTAGTTATTAAAAGGGTTTATATTATGCATATCGTATGTTATTGTTGTCGTCCTCCGTTGCGGCTCTTTTAGTTCTGTTT
>JABASI010002714.1:0-18687 GCA_019776505.1 Tomocerus nigrus | reverse complement strand
AGCTACCTACTACCTATGCTCTAGCTGCACCCTGTATCCTATGTATTTCCTAAAGTTGCGGCTACCATGTTTTTTGTAAAATTCATTGTGCAAAATACAATACAATAGTTTTACTAAGTAGTAAACAGATTAACTATCAACGATAAATAATAAATTTTATCTCCGCCCCTTTGTAATAATAACATAATCACATAATAGAAAGCATGAAAGCATTATTATATTACAATTACACTATTTTGCTTTCATATTTTATCCTTCGGGCGATAAAAGGAGAGATGCTGACTTGCTGACATACTGAGATCCAAACAAATATTATTGTATCAACTTAGCATAACATAACTGCACCTATGCTTCTCATACAGTTGTTGTTTTTCACATCTGATATACATTCCTTACCACGCACGGGCACGATGTAATGCGTATTTATTTATTCCTGCATTTCTTTAAGGCTAGGCGTCTCAATAAGCATTATATAAGCATTAGAAAACGATTAACAAACTAGTTACACACACATTAATGATGAGAGAGAGAGCAATAAGATCTGTAAATATCGTAACTACCGACCGACGTGTGGAGAATGACGGTGGATATTACATTAACATAATTTACGCCTTGCAAACTGTACGTACACTACACCTTCAATGTTTGCGTTCAGCAAGATAACATTATTTGCACAAATATTCAAGTTATCTTTATGCATGTGAAATTACTAGGATGTCGGAGGCGCGAGGAGACTACGTAACGTACTAACAAACCAACAAAAATGAACTAACAATTAATATTATACTAATCCTTATTATATCGTGTAGGTCTAACTATAAATTAGTTTGAGTTAGATATTAGGTACTAATGTTGCATTTGCATGTAAATACCAGACATAGGAAACTATACCATCATTTAGATCTTTCTGTCAATGTGAATGTATCTAAGTATATACGGCATAGGCCCATATAAACTATTATTGCGTATAAATGATTGAGTACTTAAGTACAAAGTAAGTACTATGTGTACAAATTAATACAAATTACGATTAAATGTTAAATTATGTCATTGCATTGGTCACTGCTATACCTACAGATAACAGAGGGATCACGGGCTCAGGGCCAAAGCCACAGCAAAAGATGCAACCGATATGATGAAGGAAGTCTCGTACCAGTTAAGGTTACTTTACTAGTTATACTTCTAGGTACTACCTAAATACAATTTCCACTATATGCACTACTTTTAATTTACTATCTATATGCCATGCCTATTGTAACTATTGTAAGTATGAAGTTGCAATTTGTTTTCGTACAGTATCAAACATAATTACAGAATCACATCATGACAACATGCCATAGCCGGGCATAGCCATAGACCATAGTACAATTAGTGATGAAATGCTAATTAAGTATAACATTTATAACGAGTGCCTTAATTGACAGTGATTAGTAGCACCTAACAGTAAGACGAGTAAGACAAAAGGAGTAATAACTGGGAATACTAAACTTAACATGCATATCAAATATTATTATCCTTACTAGCTCTCTTATTTTATTATACTCTATTATTTAGCTATACACTCATCAACTATGTCAACTCATGCTTGTCATGCTATTTTCTATTTTATACAAACTGTTTTACTCTCTTACTTTACATTTTACATTTACATCTATTTATTGACTTGCTGAAAGCTAAGCTATGTATGACAGGGAGGGACTCTAAACTTGTGGATTTTAATGGATTTCGTCAGGCTTGACATTGACCATTAGGAATTTTAAATGTAAAGTGAAAATTTAATAGTCAATATTGTATTTTCCCATTAGTATGCCGTTGGTAAGTGTACTGCACAATACATTTTTCAGTCTCATCTTAAATGGATAATACTTTAACAACTTTTACCTGAACATCATATATAATAACGCTTATAACAGTTAGTAAGCAACAGTATACGTACTACTACACTACGTACACAAAACTGTCTCGTCTACGTCTCCTAAAACACGAAGACAAAAAATGTAAAAATACGTGTATGGTAGTAGATTATCTATGTATAGGTATAACTGGGTGGTAGTATTCCATGATGAATATCTTAAGTAGAGGTAAGGCAATAGTACATACATATATATTATATGTAAGGTTTAGAAATAATATATAAGATGAGCATCGACAGTAGACTGGCTATTTACTATTCGGTACTATTTACACAGTCAGTCCTGGGCTTTGGGCTATAAGAAGTACTATATATCTCTAAATCTGTGTAAATACGTTAGACTCATTAGACTGGCAAAGGTACATTTGGAATACATATTACGCAAGCAGGCAGAGAACAAAGGGAAAATAAACACTTTAATTTGCACTTATTTTTCAAGTCTCATTCAGTTAGAGGGGAATAATTTTCAGTAGGCGCAAGATTGTTTGTAAAGCAATCACAATTTATGTTTTGACGTAGGTAGACAAGGTACTAATGCATAATCGTGAAACCAGGCGTGTAAGTAGTTAATGTAAAATACAAGAGTATGTATGTATACTAAGACTAAGACTAAAAAGTACATCAGTATGTACAGACATTTACTTAGATTATTTAAAACTTTAACCTAAAACCTACCTGCAATTGAGCTAGAGCCAGCACGTACAATTAGTAAATAAAAAAATAAGACGATGCGATCGATAAACGTGCTAAATACCTTTTTAACGTAGCTGGTTGCATCTTCCTCGCTAACAGGCTCTGCCGAGATTCCTCCTCTTCTACTTGGTTTGCCTCTGGGCAACGGAGACAAGTCTTCTGTGTCCTCTGGGGACAATTCTGGGATTACAGCTCGAGCAGTGGCTTCCTGAAAGTCACATACAAATAATTAATTCAATGAATATCCTTAAGTAGAAGGGAAATTAGCATAAAGTCATGGTAAACTAGCAGAACAGGCAAAACAAACAGAAGTACAATCAAGAATAACTACATCATTTCTACACAAAAGGGAAGGAACTACTATTTACTATAGTATCAAAGGAATTCGCAATTTAAAGCACATGTAAATACATGAAGAGACGACAAGGCTAAAACCAAGAGGAATCGCTTGAATTATTGATTTTGCAATATCTGTGATTCCTCAGGCCTTTTCCACGTCTACCACAAGAAAAGCTATATAATAGGAATAAAATGCATTATTTGTGGCGCCTTTTACCATTCTTAGATATCTGAACTTTCACCATACAGAAAAAGAAACGTAGAAATTCAAAAACCGCAGTTTGACAGCAATGGAAAAGTAATGGAAGACGAATACGCACAAGAAAGTAGTCAACGTCAATGCACCACTCTTTGGAATTTGGAAGTTTATCTCAACTCAACGTCACCAGTCACCACAAATAACAAACATCAACCAGATATGTCTACTTAGTTTTATCAGTCGCTCAAAGTGAAAACTGAAAAACCTAAAATGATGGCACAGGAATAAGAACACGAGTTCAATGATGTCACAGTCACATTCTCCAAGAAAGACGATAACGAAAAGGGAAAAGACGAATTGTGATTTTGGTGCATGTGTTATATCAGTGTGTGTGCAGTTCAGAACGAACTTGCGCCTCGAAGGACTCCTTACGATCAACTAAATTGAAACTGAATGCAAAAGCTGGAACTCGAGCGAACGGAAAGCGAAATTCTTTCACAACACAACTCTGCGTTGCAACACAGACTGATTCTCTGGAAGAGCAAAAGTTGGAACAAATGGGAGGGTGTGAAATGAAGTCATAAATAATTCACTGACTTTAATGCTCAAACGAGCGCAGGCTCGGCCATTAGGAATATTTGAATCATATGTGGATACTCTTCTTCACTTTCGAATAGTTACCTATATACATTCCTTTATGTAGCACACAGTATAATGTATTATTGGTATAAGTGCATGTAAGGATATTTGAACAACAATAAATGCCACTAACACTATACAGTATGTATAATTATTATGTATAGCACAAAATATGACATAATAATGGATGTGCCGATGTGCGTGCATGCTGTCGCATTGTTATCAGGATATAATTAGCAATCATTCAAAAGTATAACAGAAACAGTACTATAAACATTACCCACAAAACGCAAAGGCAGTATAATATTTAATTTGTACACATAATAGCAATAATTGATCCATTGGCTGATCAAGAGATTAACCCCCACCAGCTTTGCTTTGTGTTTATATGCTGACCTTTATTTATCCTGAGCTTTAACTAACTGTACTCTATAATGACCGCACATATACAGTGCATTGCATACTGAACATGTGTATTAATTAAAAACATGTAAATAAAATATTCTCAGTCAATTCAGTTGACAATTGGCGACACAACACACAATTTCCAAGAAGAAAGAGAAAAGAAGCTCGACCAGTGCAGCTTTTAAAAGTTGAATTTAAAAAACTACTTGTTTCCGAAAAGCATCCCGTTTCTCAGATATAAATAACGATAGAGTATAGAGATGAGATAATCTCATAGGTATCGTTCGTTTTTTATTGCATCAAAATTAGCATTACTATTCAAGTATCCAAATCCAGTGTCCATTAGATATAGAAGCATGCGTTTATTCTTTAATATCGCATGAATCACATCACAATCAAATCACAAGTTCAACTTAAACAGACAGTCGATGTAATTGTAAATATTGTATTGATGATAATGACAGCATTATTAACAATGAAAAATATTTACCAATCTATAGTCACTATAGTCATTGTATTTTCAAAGGAGGATAGGTAGGCAGGGTGGTTTGGTGGGTAATGGTATATAATTGATTAAATATACTATCTTATCAGTAGGTACCTACATTTTTTCACATTTGCCTTTTAGCAAACTATAACCATTGAACCATTAAGTATGATGATATTACAATCGTTATCGCTATATCTCTCAGCTTTTAAAAGACGTGCAAAGACTGAAACTATTTAAAATCAAATAACCAAGGCACGTTGCATTGAATAATAATACCGACAAAATACAAACTGTGGTTTGTGAAATGGGATTTGTATTCGTCATTCGTCCGGCAAACTACACTTGAAGGGTTCTGTTTCCGTTTCCAGAGACGTATATAGGAAATGGAAGTTCAAAGGAAAACATTTGGGTCGTTCATTATGAACTGGATAGACTGTGATTAATATCCCTTTTCACGTTAAAGGTAGTTTAATTTAAACTTATTGAAATACTTATCTTGTTTTCAATATTGCTTGCTTTTCCTTTAACTTTACGAACTGACCTAATCAGACAGAAATGGGAAGGTATTCGTTAGTGGAAATTAATAGCCATAATAGCCAATGAGTGTCTCGACTAGACAGCGACACTCTAAATAATAATTTTATTAAGTCATAAGTGATTGGTTCATTTGATATAGTTTTATTTTAACTGTTTCCTCGATAGAACGAACGATAAGAGTGAAAGTCGAGGTTAGACCCAACCCAGTTAGTGAGTTAGTTTACCCTATTCCTTTCTCTTTAAGTTCTTTAAAGATGGTTTAGAAAAACAAGTAACTAATTTAAGTAGATCATCTGCTATAAAACTAGTATAATTACGTACCAGTTGCGGCTCTATAATTGTCTACAAGTATATATCAAGTATAACAATAAAATAATGATATCTACTATATTCTTGACTCGTCTGGTATAAAATACAGTGTGTAAATGTAAATAATAAATAAAATTATAATAGGTAGCTATTTATAAATTATTTAGAAAATCTCGGCAGAGATTAGAGAGCTACTATGTACATAGTACATGCATCGTAGCCCCTACATGAAACTTTTACCAGTAGTGAAAGTTTCATTAGGGGAGTTATTGTTAAGACAAATGGGAGTGTACTTGCTCTTCAGGTAAATAATTACTCCTAGACGCACAAGATCTTGCTATTAAATTACGAATCATACAGTTGAAAAATATATGAATCTGTCTTTGTCTAGTCCTGTCCCAGTCTTACTCACCGAGTCGGTAAGTAAAAGGCTAAAAGGCAGTATCGCCTCGTTTGTATCGTATCGGAATCGGACGGAACTTATCGCGAATGAAAGATAGGATGATACGTGCATTCAGAGCCTGGAATATAGGGAGTGATCTAAAAGACATTGAGTCTTGAGTCAGTACAGTCAGTCTATTAACCAGCTGACGACGTAAGACAAAGTTTTTGTCAAAGTGCATTGGCTAACTTTCTCCGTTACTATCTTTACGTGCCTCAATGCGCATTGGATCTGGCATGTCACACAAACGGCTGCAAGTTCTGTCTGACTCTGACTGAGCAATAAGGACCAGATATAGCTAGGATTATAGGTATGTCAGCACGAGTAAACAGTTTACACCCAAGCCCTGTAACACCTGTAAAAGAGAGAGGATGGAACTTGGTAGTAAAGATGAACTAAAACGTGGGTTCTCGGACGAAATTGACATTTAATTATCAATGGTGCTCAACTAAAGGAATAATACTTCAATGACACATGCGATTTATTATTATTACCATAATCTAAAATTAATATGTTGAAAGTATTGAAATTGAAATTGAAGAGAAAATCATTTTGGAGAAAGTCAGGAAGGCAGTCAGGCAATGCACTTTTAATAGTTTTACCAATTTTATTGGGATAACAGTAAAAGTACCTAAATTCATTACATCCTATTGTACCAGTACACTAAATAAAAATTCCAGCATTTCAATCAATTATATTACGGATTGGCTGGGCAAGTTCTCTTAAAATTCTAGGCCGTTCGTTTCATTTGTAAATTATGAAAATCCTCCGTATTCTGGCTTTGGCTATTTTTACGGAACTTCGTTAGAAATTATTTCCAAGCTTTCTCCTACACACACACTTAAAAATCCGAGAAAGCGTTCTATTTCTATTGATTGCTGCTTTATACGCAATTTACAGTTAATTGGATGGAGTATTGGAGAAGTTTTGTATTTTGAGTGAGAATAATTCTACATATTATAATATTATTGCATTTCAAATTTCAGGGGATTTTAGTAAAACGTCATGAAATCGAATAAAAATAAAACTATTCGTTTCACGAGCTTTCAAACCTTTTTAAAGCACACAAATAAATTTCTCGCGTCTGTTACATTTAATTAAACATTTAATTAAACCACCTCGCTTTCACTTTCACCAGTAAAGGAGTGGACGTGAAGTAAAAGTTTATTTATTGTCTTTGCTTCTGAAAAATTGTGAAAACTTTGACATAGTGAAAGGTGAAAGCCCATAGGGTGAAAGGTATATTTATTCTACTTTCCTTGGTGAAAGTGACATGGATATTTATATGTATCTCTGGCTGGACAGCATCATGACAGCAATATAGTCATTATGTGGTATAGTTAGTAGATACACAGAGGCAAACAATAGTATAGAAAATATGCAGATTATATTCAAACGACATTTAAAATAATGGAAAGATACAAGTAACAAGTTCATGCGTAATAAAAGTAAAGTAATAATGCATAACAAGGTAAGGGTCAAGTCAAAATTGGAATTTACTGTCGTAGAACGTAACATCATGCCAAAACTATCAATAAATTGTCGTACAAACCTTTTCAAGTCGCTGAAAATACTCCTTTAGAAAAGTAATCGGATTTTCTGGTCTTTGAACGCAAAGTTGAACAATGCAGTCTTTTAGCAAAGACTGGATATTATGTCTTTGGACATAGGCTTCACAATCACGAAGCGATGTTTCCTCCGAAATGGACATTTTCAAATATCAGATGTTTTCCTTTTATGGTTGTAAACTGTAAACTGATTTTAAAAATTAAATAAGATTTTTGTGTACATACAAGTGACAAGAACGAATGGAATAAATAAATTGGTTTATTTGGTTGTTTTGTTAATAATGGTTGATAGTTAGATTTGTTTGTGATGAGATAAGAAATAAAGAAGGCAGGTTGATTTTGATGTTTTAGATTGAGGGTTGAATTATGAATGAAGTACTAAGTATCAAGGTTGGAGGCTAATAATTGGCCTTCACTTTCTTCTGCTGACTTCATATTCAATATTTACAAGTTACATACATTGTACATTACAACTTAGTTGGACGAAATTAATTTTCAGTGATTAAAAATTAAGTGCATATGCAGTATAATGGTATGGTATACGAATACGACGATAAAAACAACCAACTAAACCAATCAAAATGAAATAAATCAATGAAAAAATACTAGATTTAAGTTCAACCTGCCAGCAAGACGCAAAGAGGTAAATCCTGAATCTAAACTAAACTCTGCTGCTGACGAGTAGTGACTAGTGACGAGTCCACTGGTGTTTTAAAAGGAAAGAAAGAGTTATTGTTTTTAACTTTTAGAAGAACTATTGACTTTCTTATCCTTCTAAAACTCAAGATGGTCGCCTTTTACCCTCAGTAGATTTGAATTAGATGTAGTAAATCCCTCGTTTATAAGTCAGTCTTAATATTAAGACGAACGAACTAGGTAGAATATAAAAATCGGTACATTGGTCATCGCTGAGGAAGTGCATGAACAATTATGACGATCGCGTTTGAGGAGCACCGCTACGCTAATATTAAAAGTTCCCATTCCCTGTTTGGGTTTTAACAGACATCCAATATTTAAAACGTTTCTTGCTAATTTCGGAATTTAATTTTCTTACATTTTTTAATTGCAATAGAAAAATACTTTCAATCATCACTTGTGCGTTGGTGTTTGGTGCTTGTGTGTTAAACTAAAGGTCCCTAAAGCAGAAACAAGTATTAATAAATCTAATTATTTAAGACAATGCAATGTCAGCTAAGGGGAGGTGTCAGCAATCTACATAACATCATAATCATCATCAATCACAATCTAAGCAAAGCAGAATATTTTCGTCCCTTAAGTTTATCCCAGTTTGTCCCAGTTTATGGTATGGTAGTGCAATTGATGCGATGGTGCAATTGCAATTGCAATATTTGCAATGGGTAAATTGGGTTGAAGATGGGAATTTGGAGTACAAGTTGGGTGGGGTGTATATCTTATAGTATAAGCCAACTTATACTTGATGAATTAGGGTGTAGTCTTACCTTACCCACACTCCACTTCCACTTCTACTCCACTACACAACACTCACTCCACACCACCACACTTATTCCACCATATACAAATACTCAAATACTTTGTATCATTCGCTTCCGATTCATTGCATGCATCATGCATGCTGGCATTTGCATATTACATAGATCATAGATGATGATAATATAATAATTATTATGATACTCATATTACATACTCATACATACCTTACCCAATGTACAATAATAATGTTATACAGTAATAAATACCTATTATACGATCATAAGTGATAAGTTCTTGGGGATGAAAAAAGGTACTTTGAGTGAAGATTTAATTTCATTAATGATAAGATGTCATTTTAGTGACATTTCATTGATAAAGTTTCATTTATTTCCTCTTTTCTCTAGTTTTGGGATTTTTTTAAAATTTCATTAAAACACTCGAAATTTCAAAGTTGCAAACCTTTCGGGCAAGAAGTCACATCCACATATATAGGGATTTTGGTGCGACATTAGGGACATTAACATTAAAATTGCTGAATGAATGGCGAAACAAAATTGTTTGGGGAGAGGGAACATGACCATCAGGTCATGTCCGAGTCCGGTCTATATCCGAAATATCAGTATCATTGGATTCTACATGAAATATACCGGATACAAAAAAAAATTAATTAAAATAGAACTAACTACCAGAGTCTCTTGGCAAACCTTATAATGACAGGTCAATAGGCTAATAAGACCAATTAAACTGCTTGGTGCAAAATGTATGTATACATTTCTTATACATTCGTACATTTGAATCATATACATGATATACCCTAAATATTCCACCAGATTGTATAACAAAATTGGTATTCGAGTCTTTATTCACCATAATAATTTGAGATCCATGGGATGGTGAAAGTTGCTCTTTTGCTACAGTGTACACTGTATTGAACCCTACGCTTGCCTTTATGCACATAATACTATAATAATATGAAATAAAAATGTAAAAGCAAGGTAATACACGTGTAAAGTCCATGAATTGTATGCTAAATAGTTGAAGCAATCCCCAAAAAAAGTTGCAAAAAAATGCAAAGTGCTGGATGGATTGTGGTTGGTGGATGCTCTGCTCTGCTCGCCGTCATGAATAAGTACAAGACGTACAATCGATTTTTCTCACTTTCCCAAAGTAACTTTCAACCCACTTTCACTACACTTAATATTTATTCTGCTTTTATTATGCCTGCTCCGCTCAATGAATATTACACTAAATGATATGTCCTTTTAGTGCTCCTTTTTTCCATTAGTAATGATAATTTTAGCATTGGAATCAGAATTAGAATCCGTTAGTCTAAAATGGATCACGAGGAAAAGTAAATAGCGAATACCGTTTTTAACTACTAACTATAATTTTATAATAATTATGTATACCCTTCTTATAATTATGTAGGTGCATAAGTGAACAATGATGACAATGAACCGACACACATTTTCCGCATTTTTAGATTATTATATTTTATTATATGGACTATGGGCTATGTTCTACGAATAACAACACAATGACTATATAAACATAATCAGTAAACAACTATAATGTTCAAGTTTTTATTCCTTATGGTAGGAATTGTAACATTCTATAGAAGGTAGGAATTAACCAGATAATACTATCTATGTAGTTAAAAATGTAGTCTTACCGGGAGGGGGTACGTGTAAGTGTATACGTAATAATATGTAGATATATCTAAGGTCATAGGTTCATACATCACTATTATCATAACATCTCCGATTTCTATGCCGTCACACAGAGATCAGCGGACAGCAGCCGACAACCTGCTTCCTTTCGGCTTTTAAAGCTATAAAATTCCGGCAAAGAAAGGCGATAAACTTGGAACCGGCTGGAACGACAGAAATCGGAGAAAAGCACTTTATATGTATTGCCTTAAATCTTGGATAATATCAATTTAACAGAACCATTTTTTAAACATATGCGATCAAGCCGAACAAAAACTTTTATTATATTATATTGATACGTATTTTAGCATATACGATGGTAACTTGGTAAGTACGAGTACCTATTTAAGTAGTATTTTACTGTTTATTATTCTAGTGAGTTATCCAAGAATAACAGCCATCAGCCATAACTATCATAACTCGACACTTAAATTTTTTATCCAATGCACAATTATAATTCTAAGCTTAACATGCATTAATACACTTCCCATGATCCCATTTCGCTGATTTTTTGATTACAATACACGTAACGCATAAAACATTTGGGATAACTATAATCTACGTCATTTTTACAAAATATTCTAACAACTACTTGAGTTAGTATCACTAACATCATATCTAAAGTCTAAAGACTATAATACTGCCTTCGTTTATCACAGACTTCAAATTAAAACTAGTAGTTACATTACAAATTACAGAGAGGGTCGACAAGTTATTATCACTAGATTCTATACGGTATGTATAATGTAGGTATACATTTACTCGTCGAAAATGTACGATCAACGTACACATTGAATAACAAATATGGTGGAAAAACTTCTTTTCTTAGAGGGCAAATGTGAATGTGAATGAACAATTCGAATTATTCAGATTTCAAAGTTATACCCCAGTTATAGATCGACCGGTGAAAGTTTTCACTATTGCAATTAGCCCCGTATTACTGGATTCGAATCCCCATAATAATATATCGATGAATCAGCAAAAAATTCATCCTGAAATTCCTTTTTAAATTCTACATTTCCAGCAGGGGGAATTTTTAATATATTATGGATTCAAAAATGGTTCTTTCCCCAAAAAATAAGTCTTCGTTCGGGACATAAAGCGAGTAGTACGATAGTAGTAGTCGACAACGTTGACATTTCTGCACTGTAAAACAGTTGCAGTAGGAATTATGGAAATATTTGCGAGTCCTTCCTTTAAAGAGAAGGCATAATTTTTCCATTTGTAAAGGATTATTTGTCTTTCGGATAGACAATGAAAGATGTGGTATTTTTTCCCTTTCTAACATTTTCAGAGCACTGTGAAATAGTTAGGCAAATATTGTTTTAAACACCAGCTGGCTAGAAAAGATTGGATTACATTACATTGAAGAATATTTTTGTTTGCTGGTTCTAAAAGTATGTGAAATGCTTTTGAATTCAAAATACTATCATTAAGATTAAGATTATTATACCTATTCCTATATTACTGAATAACGTATAATATTGTGTATTCTCTAATAATAAGAGCAGTCATTTTCATTCACCGTTACATTGGGTAATAATTAGGAGTCTTTTTTACTTTTTATTTTTTGCAATAGACAGGTACCTATATTTTTTGGTAGTATGTGGTTGTACTCTACGTAGCAAACACATTCACAGCAGTATTGTAATTGTTATGTATATTATATGTGTATGTAACACATAATATGTATAATAGCCTGATAATTTTTGTTTTAAAAGTAGTTGTGATGTAAAGTTTAACATCTGCTACTTATATACTGCAATGGTCAATCCTTTAGGATTATATTTTAACATTAACAATTAAAACAAACAACTATTATTTGTATTGATCATATAGTCATTTCATTTTTAAATTGGAGTACTGTAATGAGTATACTAGTTAATAGAGAAAGTCTAAACCTCACTAATATTTAGGAAAGCGGAAATAATATTTTATGGTGTACAATATTTATCTCACAAAGGATTTTTGGTGTCTACATTTTACAGTACGGCTTCTTTAGGAAACAGAAACACATACGTGCAAAAATGGATGTTCAAACTGTACTTGTGTGGATTCTATTGATTTTTGTAGTGGAAACGTTACATAAGGTCGTGCTGAGATGTTCGTCTACTAAATATGGTTTACTTTACTTAGTTCTTCTGCTGACTGGTGTGGTATGGTGAGTACAAAATGTGCAGATTACGCAAACGAAAGGATAAACGAGAAAGAGAGATGTCAGAAACCGTTGTCAGATGACTGAGCTTTGAGCTAGTAAAAATACCCCGAGACTAGAATCGAGTAAACTTTTACGAGAATACTGTTATGTAGCACCCTTATCGGGGACACAACGCTAATATAATTGCTGGTGTTTACATCTACAAGGGATTAGGGCATTGAGCCTGGGAATAGTTGTTGATGATCCATCGTATATCACCATTAGAGGCCAAATTCATGTGGATCACTGCTACAACGACTAGAACGTGCATGATGTGATGTGAATTGATAAAAATGTCCAATTTTCCTGGAAACCACTTCTCGGGAACTCGAACCACACCAATCATTCCCCCAATCACTGATACGACATCCTAAGGATAATAAAAACAGACATTTTATTATTCTACTTCCAGACATAATAATAGCATCATCCTTCATCACACACTACGTACACTCACTAAGGACTAAGGACATACACAAATAATGCTTTATTCTCTTAGCTATCTATGAATAGTCCATGCTAGCAAGACATGTCAGAAGATTTCAACTGAAATCTTTACAAAAGTACACCAGGCACGGATTCCGCCATTCCTGCCAACCGACAGCCGTCACTAAACACCTGGCTCTACCGTCCAACAAGCATACTCTTCCAGTTGTTACTTTCCATTATTCTTAAACTAAAGCACCTACACATAGTACGTATAAATAGAGAAGTACTACTGCCATTTCTGATCCTGAGTTCAATCCTATAACGTATCTTCGAATTCATTTTATGACTACACTACCAACCAGATGAAGCTATCACTATTATTATGTCGCCAAAAACAAAGAGCTGCTTCTTTTAATTCTATGAATCTTCACTTTTTGGCCATATGAAATGTTATCGCATAACATTAAATTCAGAATAGCCTAGCTGCTCTGTATACAAATATCCAATCTGTCTGTCAATCTGTCCCTGGGCCCGATAACTTCGAACGGATTGAGGTACATCGTTCAAATTTTGTGTATCATCTAGAGATCAATAGGATCACATGATCAGTGAATTCAAAAATGGAGCTATTGGGTTAAGGTCACCGCAGTCAAACACAAACGCTACTCTGCATTATATCCGTTTCACAATGGTTTATTAGATTTAAATCATCATTATCTGCTATGCAATAAATTATTGAGTTGTCATTTATACTGTTGCGATATTAAAAATGTAAGAGTGATAGGCTCCGGCTCAAGCAGTTCAAGCATTGTAAAAAATGTACACGTGGCATTGAAAGGCTTGAACCATGAAAATAAAATAAATAAATCTGATTTGATTTATATATCCGTGGTGAAAGTATATAAAAAATATATGCAATGACGGACCCTGCACTGCACACAAACAAAAATGTAGCTTGACAAAACAAAAAATTACATCTATCTACATCAAACAAAAACAAAATGCAATTACGTGATATAATATGTATTCTGTATTTAGGATTCCTTGAGTACTACTAGTCCTTCCCTTTCATGGACAATACCGAGTTGAGTTATATGGTAATAATATATTTATTATACAAATACAATAGTATAATAGTATAAAACTGGTGATATATTATTATTATATAACCATTATAACCCCTTTACGTAATAACTCCACGATCCATCTATTTAGAATAGAAAGATCCATAACAATTATCCGAGCTTTCATATTTCATCTAAACAGACCTTCAAATGCAAAACTTGGAGTACTAGAATGGGAATAGAGCTTCGAGAATCCATAATACATCCTAATCCTTTTTATTTGCAACAAAAGGCAATAAATATTAGCATCAAACCAAACCGTTAGTGCTGTTCAGTTACTTAGATTTATACATTGGCCTGGTATTTGCTTTTCTATTTATCTATAGCACCGTAAACCTATCAATTACTTCAAGTCGACTATAGAAAAGTTGGAGAAAGACAAAAGTGGGAGAGTGGGGTGGGAGTTTTACTGGCTACAATGATAGTCTAAAAGTATTACGTAGTACGTAGTGCTGTTGTTCTAGCAAGTTAGCATAGGATGGTCTACATTTCAACTTATCGAAGAACTTCTACGAATTGTCCAAAGGCAATAGGGTCAGCATCGACAGAAAGAGCAATAATATGACTCAAATTGAAATTATTACGACGAGATGAGTTATAAAGCAACAATATTGTTCTATAGTTCTATATAAAGAATTTAAGAGAATGCCAGGGTAATTTAGAAATGATGGAATTGCTTATGAGTCTTTGCAATATTGATGATGAAATCAATATCGCCCTAGTTCGGCCTTTTTCTTGTTGCTTTATTATTGCCATCAAATATTAAAGGCAAGTGAAGACTACTCGAAATAAGGCAAATATATCTAAAATGAGTTTCAAGGGGGAAAATCTCTGTGTATGCTTTCCCAAAAGTAAGTAAACACTAAATTACAGCTCAAACTATACAGTATCCTTGTATGCATCACCCTACTGCTTTTGTCATTTAATATTCAAGCCGACGGTCACACTAGCTCTACCTTCTGTTCGCCAACGTTATAAAGTTCTCATAACACAGAGCGGATATATAACTGGTCTATAATTCAGACAAAAAATAATCACTCGAGCGACTAAGAATAAGTATACATAACTAGAGTCACAGCACATTTAAAATGTAAACCACATTCAAGACATTCATGCTTTGAATTAAGGTCAAAGCATCCAATAATATTTACCTGTAAGATGACGTGGATTAGAATACTGGAGTTACCGCCTCCCCACGCAGACACCCGAAGGATAAAGGCCAATATTCGTGAGATAAATACGGGAGCGAAACACATTCGTCTATCTAACGGAGTCCAAGCAGTGAGAGCCTTTTGAAGTCCCCAGACAGCAGCAAATCCGTAAGCAACCATGATGTAGTTCTGGAGGTTTCGAGGTAGACACCACGTAGCGGCCGTTAAATTGGTCAGTGCGCCTATAATATATGAACAATTTAAACACATGAGCTTTTTTTAATTCCCAATGTCCCAAAAGGCAAAAAAAAACACATATATACGAAAAATGCAATATACTTACCAAAACACTCAGTAACCCAGATTCCGAACATGTCGATTTGCAGGAGAAACTGATAAAAATTTTCACCTCTATCAAGCGACATAAATGTATGGTACACAACAGATCCTGTCCACGGGGCTACCGATGCGATTATATGCGACCATCCAAGAACATTGAGGAAAGTATTTCCCTCGATATCTTGCCACGGATACATCGATCTCCAGAACAGAAGAATGTAGATGATGGGGGCCACTATTGATAAAAAAATATATAATAACTGCAACGTAAATACCAGAGTTTATGTATGCCAAGTTTGCAGAATCGAATTACATTACTAGGTTAGCTACAAATGCTATTAATAAAGTATAAAGTTTCAATATTTGCTTTTGTTTTCACTGAAAAAAGCATACCATGAGTCAAAATGTTGACTGTTTCATTATGTATGTAGAATAGACTGAGGAAACATCCCCAAGCATCTTGGATGTCTCTGTAGCCAGTATGAACGAATTTATTAAATTGGAGATGCTGAAAATAATGCAAGTTTCCTTTAGCTTCCACAAAACGGTTAATATTATAGTAAATAATAATGATTTTTGTAATAAAAAACTTGCTAATAATTTTAAGTGTACCGGAGGCATTTCTTCAAGTCTTAAAAGCTTTCGTGAGCCACCACAGCAATGAATAAATCCATCATATCCAGAGATTGAATTTCTTTCCTCCCTTTCTCGTTCGTAGGCCTCTTGATTCGTTTTGGCACTTTCCAGTAATGCTTTTGCAATTCCCGAGAGAGCGAGATCTCTTTCACTTTTACTGACCAGCAGTCCATCTTCACTATCCTCATCAGAAGGAGGCTCTCGAATTTTTGGAATATATTCATAATCGAACTCGTTGTAGTCATAATTTCCGTAGTCTTCACCTTCCTCTCCATCCAGCACATTTGATATACTATTATTATGGCTGGCAGCAGGACTAGTCTTTTCCGTTTCATTGTCTTGCTCAGTTTCTGTCACATCTTCATTGTCACTCTCATCGTCTTCCTCGTCATCGCCTAAGATTTAAACCAGAAGAGAGGTCGTTAAAAAGTCATGAATGGGTTGTGAAAGGGGAAGCAAAAGACGTAATC
The DNA here is from genome assembly GCA_019776505.1 of Tomocerus nigrus. Lineage (NCBI taxonomy): Eukaryota > Metazoa > Arthropoda > Collembola > Entomobryomorpha > Tomoceridae > Tomocerus > Tomocerus nigrus. The sequence goes on along the minus strand of JABASI010002714.1, from coordinate 1,647 downwards.
AGTTCATCTTACCATCCTCCTCCTCCTCCTCCTCGTCCCCAGAATTTTCCGGACTAATTCCATTAGCTACTGTCTTTTGTTCAGTGAAGCCATTAATGGGGAGAATAGGTTGACTCTTGTCCTTCTCTTCCGAATGACCAGTAGCTAGAGTAACTCTTTTGCGAAGACCTTCCTTGCCCACACTGGTGCTCGTTGCAATTCCTGAAGATTCCTCTTGGTCCATTCTAACTTTGCTTAGTGTGAGGAGTTCCAAATTACTAAAGAAATTAAAAATTAACTCTTTGAAAACCCAAATGTTAGGATTTTTAATAAGGATATTTAATATAATATAACTTATTTAACATTGAAGCTGACAAACTGCTTATAGAAATAGATAATTCCTCAAGAAGACAAAGCATGCACGCGCTTCAAAGAGAACAAGTATCTACGTATATGGAACTGCGTTAGTGTGTTCATTATTCAATGCATATAATTTAGGTAGAAGTATTTATAGAATTTAGAACAAAACTACGTCCTTATTCAGATGTAGACGAAGATATTAAATTGCCATTTTTTAAAGTACCTAGGCTACTTATTTCGAGTTAGATAAGTTCAATTAGGTAGGTATTTATATGTAAAAATGTACAATTACTCGGAAACGAAATAACGGGTTTATCAAATAGAACAAAATGTTTGTAAGGATGCACTAAGAATTGAATGAAACTTAAGTTGTAGATCCTGAAAGGAGAAAGCTGTCTATAACAGAAAATAAGAAATAGAATTTTAAGAGTACCTTTCAAGAAAATAATAAAAATTAGAGTTGAATTGTAAGTTAAATTGGGTGCAGTGGAGTAAAAAAAATGGAAGTAGAGGGGTTCACCAAACAAGAACGCTTTTACAGACGATTTTTTCTTGCAGACTGGAAATGGAAATGTAGTTTCGCAGAAACTGGAAGGTTCTACTTAGCTTTGGCTATGTAGATAGACGTAGGACCACTTATAGGTTTACAGGGGTAACATATAGAATAATAAATTGTTTGCCTGCCTGGACGAGTAACTTCCAGAAGAGTTGCCTGCGGATTGGACCGAAAAGAAGGACTGTGCTGTGGTAGTAGCACAGGCAAGAAGGCGAGACTAATAATTTCTTATTAACAGAAAGAAAAGAAACCAGAAACTATTGACTTGCAAACTTTGCAATACAATCCCATTCTGTTCTCCTCTTGCCACGAACCGACCGAATAATCCTTCGATCAATACACTCTGCGTACGCCTGTGTGGAAATGACATGAAAAAGAAATGCACATTCGCCAAATAACACCGGTACTTCACGGCACGTCTCTCCTTCGGTTTTCAATTTCATAGTCATAGTCATACCACATACACCTCCCTCGGCTCGCTTATATACTTTTCTTCCTGGGCACATAATTTTACTACCCGCATACTCTTCTCCATTTAAGGATATTGACGACATTACAATGTAATGATAACGATAATGATGTAGGTGTATGTATTCATAATGAGTATCTCTACATAATATTCATGAGAGCCTTTACAATACAGTATAATACTATAACACTAACACGTCTACTTTTCCACTATTGTTTTACCTGTTGTTAGTCCAGGCAAATGACTCGATACTCGACACAAGACACAATTGACAATGACAATA
>JABASI010002713.1:0-18688 GCA_019776505.1 Tomocerus nigrus | reverse complement strand
CGACAAGTGCAATTGAGAAGCGTTGCGACAACCAAGTACATACGTAAGTTCTTTAATTACGTTGCTCATTTATAACTCAATTGACCACTATTTTCGATAAGATAATAAGTTGTTTTACGAGTTGTAACCATCACTTAAATAGCATCCGTCATGTCATGCATCGATGTGTAATGAATGAAACAATTTTTCCAAAAGCTTCAAAATGTCATTAGTAATGATAAGAAGTCAAGCTAACATCAGTTTTTACTTATAGAAAGTCATACAATTGAAGTTCACGACTGATCCGACCGACAAGGATATGTACCAGGAGCAATGATATCATTAAAAATTTTAAAGAGCGGAATTATTAACGCTAACCTTTGCATCTTAAGTAGGCACAGCTACCTCATTTAGTTACCTGCCTCAATACTTATTTAACTACCTAGTCTGGGCCGCTTATTTGCAATTTGCAATTAACTACGCACTTACCGTTTATATTCGCAGAAAAAATATTATAATAGCTCAATGTTTTGGGTTCGACAGACGAGTGCTCAATAAATTGCAAATAGGTTCCTACCGAAAGTACAAGGAATAGCAATAATAATCTGCAATTGCTACTTGCATTGACGTAGATTTTACTAATGATGAAGCAACTATGAGATATGATATGATTGTCTGAATGCAAAATTAGATAGTCTGCTGTCCATCATCTTTGCAAGGGAAAACCAGAACATGCAGCGAAAATATTATCACAGATTGAAATCAACGAAAATTTCCTTTTCTATTGTTACATATGCCGATTACATAGTGCTACAAGCTACAAGTTGTACTATGCTGTATACTTACAGTATACACAGAGATAAAATTAATAACACAATTTACAAATATTGAAAACGTGTGTACAAATTTTTGTATTTACTTTTGAATTTATTGCAGTTTTGCATGCAGAGAATGCATTATCGTCGGAAATAGAAACAAAATAACACTATGCACGTAAAGCATTATAGATATTATCGCAGTCTTCCTACTGCTGATACTGTAGTTTACCTTCACTAAAGATGATGATAAATATACTCTCGTTTACACTTATCCTAAGTACCTATTATAATGAATAATGATTGCTAATATCAAAAGTATGAATACATTCTATGTAACATAGGTGTACTGGTGTACATACATAATAAAATGCATATGTTGCATATTAATTGTTTGTTATTTATAGACCAATTGTTGACCGCCTCAAGGTAAAGGGGTCATTCGATAATGATTGAGATGCGTTTATATCAATAACAAAAAATAAATGTTGAGCACAGAAGGTTAGAAACAATTTTATATAACATTGTCAGCAATTATTTTATTGTATTCAAGCCAAAAGTATATGCGTACGACCACAGTTACACTACACATTGCATTTAAAATGCAATTACAGTTTGCATTTTTCATTACGAAGCAGATGACATACACTAATTTTATCACCAATATAGCCAATAATCCCATGCTCTGATTTATTAGTGTTTAAATGGGGATGATAGTAAAATAAGTAATAGTAAAAAAAATTAAATTATGCCTAAAATGATATCCAAACAACTGAAAAAAAGTAATTTAAGGAAATTGCCTAAAATATTCTAAATAGCACAAATCTTCTATCAATTAAAAACAATTATTAGAGCAAATTGTTTGATTCCTTATTTATGTAGAATGCAAAAGTATATTATGTAGTTTATATGTCTATAGCATAGTTGTACATTAGTGTACCTATTTACACATGTATTACATGACATTAACTATACGTGATGCAGATATACACTACACATAGTGCACATGATGATGACAACAACGCTGAGCAGGAGCAAGTTTCTGTCTGTAGGTATGGTGTACGCTTGCTGTAATTTAATTGTAAGGATTGCATAGTGCCATTCTTTCTGTCGTTTACGATTACCGTGAGGTATGAATTGGTTCTTGATTTTCTCTAGGCAATGCTTTACCTACTAAGGTTTGTCTACATTCTCTAGACACTATTACCTATTGCTTATACATAATCACAGTATCCCCTCACATAATACAATGTTTCTTAGTTTCCATTCGACAAATAAATGAATGCAACAGTTTTTCTTGAAAGCGAAAGTTCCTCAGAGTTGAGACAGTTGAGATAAGGAAGAGGTCCTGTAGACACACTACAGAGCATTAGGTCTTCTGCTCGGTGCCTTCATTTTTTACTTGCTTCGTTGACTTCTCCAAGTTAACTAATAGATTTTGAGACTGACTTTACTCTATCTAAGTCGGTTTATAGTACAACAAATTATAACTATGAATATTTTAGGAGCATGTAGTTTTGTTCTAACATTTTCCTTAACTCTAATCGGTACAAATGCTGATAAAAATCCTACAGGACAGCCACTTGGTAAGTAAAGACACTGTTGAAATACAAATCTTCGTTAAATTATTTGTTGATTTCCGTTATATATTTTTTCGTCAGAATAATAAAAATACTTCATGATGACATGTACTTTTCTCACTCATAGGGTACTTCCCAAGTTACCCGACATATCCACAGTCATACTGGCATAAACCGGCTAGCTACTACCGTAAATGTGTCCCGAAAGATACAAGCCTTGATGTAACGGTTCTTCCGGACAGAAATCAAGGTCGCCCATTCCACAGTTGCAGATACAGGATTGCTACTTTAGAAGGTTTATTTTACAGAGACAACGGGACTTATTTTCCATGTAAACCACCCAAAGTTCTTAATGTCCTGAGAGTTGGAGAAACGTTGCCAGAAATTTTGCAAGTCATGAAAGGAGCTCAAGAAACAATCGCAGTAAAATTTCCTCTTCCCATTCCAGAAGCAACTGCTGATAGACCCACGTCTGTTCCTGTCGCCGGAGGAATTGTAACAGAAGCGTTCATTTTCCTTAAAAATACTTCAGTTCCCCACATATGGCATAAGGACGAAGACTTCCACAAAGCTCTTCAAGAAAAGATAAGGATAATTAAAGAAAACGCAAGACCTTATCGCGAAACTCAATTAGAACTTATAATGTCCCTTCATGACGGTATGTCTAATTCTGTTGCAAATGCTGAACTCCATATCCAAAATCGTAATCAAAATCGCCATCCAAATGACAGGAGAGAAGCAGGTGCATTTATTGTAACAGATATCCAATCATTTGCAACTCCAACCACCAGAGCTATTGAAGAAATCATAGCAGAAGACAGGAAGGAAGATCATACTAAAGCTGAAGACACATTCGGATTAGCCGGTGCTCGCTTTGAGTTCCAACAGACAAGCAAAGTCGCAGATAGAATCATCAAATTAGCTAACCACAGTGTAGAAGAAATCGACGCCGGAGATTTCGGCAATATTCCACAAGATGCAAGTAGAAATGTCGTAAACATGCACCAGAGCTTTTTAGATTTAGCTAGAAGAAGTCAGAACGATCTTGATATCAATTTGTCAAACCAAGCAAGTCAGATTTTAGCAAATTCTCATTTCGATTTTAAAGTTTCTTCTACTGTAGAAATTCCTTTCTGTTCTGAGGATACTGAGGTTGACCCCGACGGTTTAAATGTTGCTGGAAATGTGAATGGCCAAAGCGGAACGGGAAGGGCAAAATCACGAAAATAATGCAATAATGTACTGACTACAATTAATTAAGTAAATGTTAATCTTAGTGAGATGTATTTGTTTTTATACGATTTGTCTACTCGGTTATATCCACAAAGTCAATTTGGCTGTTTTTAAGAGTAGGTATACAAAGGTAATTATTGTCATGTGCCTACAGTGCGATGTACCAAAAAGTCATGTAAATACGTAAAATATGGTAACTCTAACGGAACAACTCAATAAATGCCACTTTTTAATGTTATTACATCCGTTTTCAACATTTATATAATTGTATAACAGTATTCCACTATATAGTATTATAATTATTATGTATATAATGTGTTACGTATGTAATTACGAGTTCCGAAGATGCAAATAATAAGGCAAAAAGTACATAATACTTCTCAAAACATTTGGAGAAAGAGAATTTCAAATAAAAATCATTATCTATCAATTCATTAAATATCTACAACTTTCTTATCATGTTTGTTAAATCATTAACTATTCAGCTCTTCAGAGTACTTACCAATTTTAATTACAGACAGGCAGCGGCTGAATAGAGCATAGCACGAATATGCAAGGTCCTTAGGTAGTTGTCACACTACTTTACTAATAATTATTTACTTTATTACTACACGCTACTATACGCATGATGGCTCATTATACACCTAAGCAGAGATTATACACATTCTCGCATTATTATTCAATTATCGTAAAAACAATTAAAATTTTTACGATTAAACAAAAAGGTATAGCCTCCTTGGAAAGTGTGTTTGCATATTGGTTCTTTTCTATATGGAGAAACAACAACATTGTGGTGAATAAAGTCCTTATATTATTGCGTGTTAGTAGATCAGATAACCATAACTTTTGCAAAAAAGAAAATAAATCTTCTAACAGTTATTACTCAATATAAATTACGCGTTTTCATTTTTTTCATAGCTAGGAAGGAATCATAACTTTTTTCATTATGTCAATAAATACCTAATTGACCCGGTTTGTGTTCACACAAACAAAAGGTACTAGAGCACATCTCCTATCTGTGGTTTAAAATCCACTAATCAAAACAAAAAGGTAGCCACGCAATTGGAATGCGATTGTTGGTTATTATGCCAAGTTTGCCAAGTATGCATAATAATATATCACAAACAAGTTGACTTACTCAGCACAGTAGTGGTTAAGTAAATTTAATAAGTGGATGGACATACGAGTAAATAAGTAAAGTACTACTCGTTACAAATAATACATAAACACACAGGGGACACACAGTGAGTTCGAGGAATGAAACTAGAAAGTGCAAGTGTATGAATTGATTGAACTCTAATTAGCATAATCCGACAACAAAAATGTGGTTCAAAGAAGCCCCATCATGTGAATGAAATCACTTTTTCAACTATTTACAATCATAATATCATATCATATAATGACACCAGTTTGTTTACATACTCTTCAGATCTAGTTATTCATACATCACATCATGTCCTTACAGCATTGATTTCTTATGCCTACAGACATATGAAATAAAATATGGTTGACCGTAGGACCCCATATATCCAATATCTTTCATGAAAATAGAGATTTATCGGAACAGGTACAATACACATATGTACAATTATATCTACATTTAACTTTTCACCAGGTTATTAGCAAAGCAACTGCCAAGATATCTGTAGTTACCTATCCTGTAGTAACAAGTTCCCTCTGTCTACATAAATGTTTAGAAAATGTAATTAAACGCTATATTCAGATTAGATATTGTGTTTAATATTTTTGGCTAGAAAATAATTGCTACTTTCGTGGACACGAACAATTAGAACCAAGTCAAGTAAACAGCTGCGTCAACTACTAGTTGTTGTTTCCTTTTAAGAAACTGTCTCTTTCCATCTTTCAGATACACGATGAGATATTTTCTGACAAATGTCTTCCCAAAAGTCATTATACCTTTTTGCGTTTTCAGTAGGAAATAAAAGGTATCCATATCATCATGATTTCCGTAGTGAATGCCCTAACCCAATTCAATTCTGAGAAAAATTGTAATTCTGAGAAAAGTTTCAGGGAAATGAATGGCCAAATTACAGACTAAATCCATAATAATATTTGGACATAATACATAATAGTGTTAACTACTGTAAAAAATAGTTATGCACATCTATGTCTATGACATACTATTAATTATTTACATACATGAATGCATTATGTGCTTGCATTCTGTATTTATTACAAAAAACTTGATCATAAAGGGAACAAAGGTGCTTCGCTATTTAGACAATTCCTTGTAGTAATTGATATAATATAGTTGCAGAACAAGTGCCACATCATGCATTACTACAATTTATATACGAATCGTTATTTAATTTAAAAATTAGAATGTAGGAGGAAGATCCATAAGTTATGGTTATGGTCTTCATTCTGGTTCTATAATGGTGTCATTAAAAAAAACTTGGCAATATCACGTATATAGGAAATATTTTCCGAGCAAGATGTAATCTTTCCGTCGTTTATCGATATTTTCCCCAAAGAAATATAGAAATCAGACTTAGATAAAAGGAATCTTCGCCGCAAATTGATGATTAATGGTGTTCGATGTCACATATGTATATCGGAAACAAATGTAAATAGGTATCTTCACTTGTATACTGTTTTAGTGTCAATCAGACACATTCATTCATGTTGTCTTGTGTGTGGGTACGTAAAATAAAACAAGTTTCATTATTTTTTGCATGACCGGTTCTTTGATGACTATATGCTTGCATGGGCCATACATGTGTTCAACTGTTTTCTTCAGTCAGCCTGCTTACAAAAATGTCTAACGATCAACAACATAACACTTAAAGGTAGGTACCAATAACACGAGGGTAGAAAACTGCATTTGCAAACTATAAGTTACATGAAAACCATAGCTTACATTTCTCTTTCAATGTGATGTCTTATTACTTATGATACTTATCAATTTTCAGATATTATATCTATAAAACACGCAAGAAAGATAGGCTAGTCTAGTATAACAATGGGAAATTACAGTAACAAATAACTATCTGCTCTTGCACATTGGAAATTCTAGACAATCACATAATATAATAGTAAGAGTTAAAGGGAGGAACTTTACCTTTCGTTTACGAAGTACTCCTTCCATTGCTCTGACTGATGTCAAACGAATCTCCACTTCTTTTTTAACTTTAGTTTCACATCAGCCTCCTTTTGCACAGGTTGATGAGCTTAATGTATTTCTTTATCTTTTGAAATCGTTTAGAGCTCGTAGGCACAATGAAGTTCGCACTAACAGTATTCGTAAGACTGAATATTTTCGCATTTTGCGTCTTTTTGAATCTTCATGAAGCAGAAGGACTTCCGCCGGTTATGTCCAGGTTTCTTAACAGATTTGTATACCGAAGGGGCAAAGGGAAACGTAAGTTGAAAATCTAATTTATTTACTAAAAAATTAATTAGTGATTCCGCGGGAAAATTATTTTCTTTGTTCAGTATAAAAATATTTTAACTCATTTTTCACAGGACACGCTCAGAGATACAGACCTGCCGTTTTCGACAATACGTTCCCGGCTGATACCGAAATAGTATTCAGATTGGCAAACAACTTCAATGTTCCTTCCGTAGACTACTCCCAAATTGACTTTGGACAAACTTATCAAGCTCCACCGGTGGACAACGCTTATCTGCAACCGCCACCGGCCCCAATATCCTTACATCATTACAATAGTGTACCAACGCATTACAGTAAACCATCAACTTATTACAGTAAGCCATCAACTTATTACAGTAAGCCATCAACCCATTACAGTAAGCCATCAACCCATTCCAGTCGGCCATCAGTGTCAATTAGCTCCACGTCGTCAAATTCAAATCCAGGATTTGTCTCTGGACCTCAAACTCCGCTATCTCCTTCGATAGTCCAACAAACACCTTCCCAATTCATCAGTTCTCTAAAATTGTCTACAGAATTAGAAGCACCACGCCTAACATCTGCAATCAACAGCGGATTACAATCACCACCCCTAACATCTTCAATCAACAGCGGATTCCAAGCACCACCCCTAACATCTTCAATCAACAGCGGATTACAAGCACCACCCCTAACATCTTCAATCAACAGCGGATTACAAGCACCACCCCTAACATCTTCAATCAACATCGGATTACAAGCACCACCCTCACCATCTTCTATCAACAGCAGTCTCAATATCGACAACCCATTTTTGCCAGTAGCCAAGACCAATGGAGATTTACTGCCACTGATAGAAATCGGGAAAACACCCCCTCCTAACTACAGGGTAGCTGATAACTTCCAACAATCGTTCCAGGTAACATTGACGTCTCCGGGACGAACCAAGAAGAAAAGAGATCTGGATACGAGTGAATATACCCAACAAAATAATGGTTACGCAACTGAAAATAGGAATACGTATTTACCAGCCCAAAATAATTACAAAACGCCCAATTTAGCTGCTGCCACGTTTGGGTATTTCACTGACACGACCAAGCCCGTTTCTTCCTCCTATGGATATTCGGCTGAGACCGTCAAGCCCGTTTCTTCCACCTTTGGGTATTTGACTGACACGACCAAGCCCGGTTCTTCAACCTTTGGGTATTTACATAACGTCGCAAAACCTGCTTCCTCCTATGGATATTCGCCTGAGACAGCTTTTGGCTATTTAAATAATGCTCCTGTAAGTGTACGTAGTAAACAGGGGTCCATTGTCACACGGAACAAAATATACTTTTCACCACGTCTCCTTGCTCATCGCTCTCAACCTTTTCAAATAGCGAGGAGGCTTCCCCCTGGAAAACCTTTCGTTAATGTTGCCTCTCCCGAAGATGAGACACACGCTCTCATTACTAATATCACTGCAATAGTAGACAAAACAAAAGGAGATAGTCCGAATTTTTCAGCTAATAAAGTTGAAGATGATAAAACTTACGTTTCTGTCCGTCTTCAAAGTTACAGCACACTAAAACCTCCCGGCAACGATTCAGACTTACTTGAGGCTCAAAAGGATTATGGCTTTGGGGGACACACTTTCCTATTTGGTAACACTGACTCTCTTCTGTCTGTTTTTGAAATGCTGCTCCGTACTGACTTTGACAGCAAACCAGGACACCCATTTGCGTCAGCTAATACAGGGGGATATGGTATCCCTAATTTATCTTCCGGAAATTCTCTTGAAGACACTATAGATTGTATTAATAACTTTGTAAATGCCACAGAGAGAATACATTTCTGGGCTCATTCCAGAGGAGAGTCTGATGCTGCGAATTTATTCCAGGTTTTCCCAAGAGATCCAATTGTTGATGCTATCCCTTTTATTGACACTGCTACTGTTACTGACACTCTATCTGCCACTGTTTTTTAATCCCATTTTCTTTGCCTATTTTATAGTTGACCTTGTACAAATTCCATATAAAATAATAAAATCTATAACGTGATAAAAAATACATTATCCATCTACAATTTGCTCATATTTATTATTGCATGCTGAATTTTACTCAAGGAAAATTACTTTTCTTTGACTCATTTATATCATATATACATACATGTTGGCAATTCATTTACATATAGAGAGCAAATTAAGAGACAGTGAAAGAATTATTATGAACTTCATCATTATAAACGAAAGAACAAATATGCAAAATTTCTCTAGGAAAAGGCATTAGAATTATCGATAATAGTTTGGAGGGATGCATTAGCATTAATAGAAGATTCAAGAAATAAAAACCCGCATTTAAGTAAAACAAATATTCTCTGAACAGCAATCCTCCTGTACATAAAAAATTTAATTATCTTTCAAACTGCTGGATAGTATACAGAATAGGCTATTATTATGCATCTGTCATTTCTAACAATGTGTTAGGTTGGGCTGGTAAACTTCCTAAAGGGACGACCATAAATTCGCTTAGTAATTTAATTGGGTTTCTTCCTGAAATACCATTCTAGTAAGTTATATAAGTCAACAGAGAAACCATACTTGCGAAATAGAAACAAGGAAATATTCGACCTAGTTATCTTATTATATTTTGCTTATCAATGATTATGATAGTTTCGTCCGATTTTGTAATTAATTACAATTTAACCACTTTGCTGCCAATTTGTTATTGCTACATCAGCACAAGCGCAACTAACTTGTTTAAAAAACAAGTAAAAATGTTACACTTTCCTACGCAGTGTGGCAATAAAAGTTACAATTTAGGCAAATCTACATTTAAATTGGTTTGCACTGTTATTAACCTACAACAAGTTATGCTAAAAAAAATATTTTAGAAATAAATATATTAATGAAAGTTAAGTGAATTTTATTGTAATTTTTTTAATCGTTTGCCCGTGGTGGTGTTAGGTGTTACAAATCGATCGATATGTACATATTAGAAAGATCAGTGGTTTGATTATCTTCGCATATAAATGATCATTTAAAGATAGATTTTCGATTAAAGTGCCGTTGACGTGTATGGAAAGTAATATTTCTGGTACAGTAGGTTTGCAGACGTATGATTATGAGTTATTAAGATGCTTCGTCAAATGCTAATAAAGTGAGTGATAACTATTAAGGGAGGTAAATGATTTTGAGTATAGATAGTCAGCACATGAATGGATATGGATCGAGTCAATTAGCCATTTAGGTAGTTTCTAATCGTAGAAAATTACTGACTGAAAGACACACGCATTGAATATTACATCATTATCTAAAAAATCCAGATAAAAATATTATTGTTTACACTTGTGTGCAGGCAGGTTCACATTGAGCTAGACGAAAAGATTCGAATGAATTTTTACAGGAAAAAAGAAACGAAGTAAACCAGTTTATGAAATACATAACAATATTAGGATTACCCAGATACATATAGATAACTTTCTCCTGAAAAGGATTTCTGTCCTGTCAGACTAGATATTAATTCGGAAGCGTTTATAATGTCGACAACGACATAAATTAAATAATCTATGCGATACCCAATAATATTATAATAAGAATGATATCATATCCAATCTTATATAAATGAAAGGATTTGAGCAAAGACATTCGCTTCCTTGCTCATCTTTAACAAGTTTGCATAATTGTAAGGAAAGAAAAAGGAAGAGCTACATTAGCTAACCTCACATCATTCACTTCTTTTTCCTACTGAATATTAATGACGTAATTATCTTCTTATTGTCGAAGGTTATAATTATTGTAGCCATAAAGCATTTACTGCTACTTTATAATATTAACTGCACACGCAGCAATTTTCATAAGGAACCATATAGAAATTGTAACATTCGTTTCCTAACATCGGATGATGACATGACATGAACTTTTCTAACCTAATCCAAATAGATTCGAAATTCTTGCATTGATTTCGTGAATGCAACTTTTTTTGCTTACCATTACTGCACTACTATTAAAAAGGAATTGAACTATATACCTACTAAATTGATATTATGGATATATACTATTATGACCATATTATAATCTTTTCATTCGTATAATATTTATGCAGTCTTGTGTGGACTACGCAGACAATTTATTAGGTAGATTGACAAGACAGGTAATTTTACTAGTCTCACTACTCACCTGTGTATGTAATGTAGTGAAGTAACTGTAAACAAATACTGTAATACATTTGGATACAATGTTTCATACGATCATTTTTATATGTATAATGTCTCACGCGGATACATTAACCATTACTTCTTCGTTTCCTTTGCATCTCGATTTCTACAATGCTATTACATCCATAAGAAATGAAAATGAAGATACAAGTGAAAGATTGAGGCAAAGCACTTTCGCTTTCCGTTTAGTCTTCAATTGAATTTGAACCAATGTGTTTCTCGCCAACTTATTCCTTGTCTGAATAAAAAACTTCATCATTTCATAATATTCCCTGTAAACATTTCAGTGTTAGTTCAATAAGTTCACCTCATACACGAAATACATCACACTTCAATTATGATTTACTTTTTAACGAAAAAAATATACCTTTTATTTTACATAGCAATTATTTTTGTGGTAACAAATGCTGAGCCGCCATTACGGGGTAAGTACAATTATTAACTTTAAAAAATAATTCGAAAATTCGAAAATTCTTTATCACAACATGTTTGTAGATTATTTTTTGAAATTTTGAATAACTACTTTAGTGGATTGGAAAAATATCGCATGCAATGGATTTTATCTAACAATTGTCTCAAGCAGATTTTCGTTTCTTGGAAAACATATTTACTTTTGTTTTATTTTTGTTGTTTATAGAAGTCTCACTGAATCTTCAGCCACCAAGTCTGCAAAGCCAAGTCGTAAAATTGGTGCAATCCCATGATCAAAGGCAACAGCAATCAAGTGATCCAAATGCTTATCTAGTCAACTATTTCGTTGATAACCAAAATCAACAAATTCAACTAGAATTACCTGCAAATTCTTACGTCGTTGCAAATACTGGCGGAGCTGATGATCAAAGTTATCAAGTTGAAAGGAAAAAACCTCCAACGTACACATCCAAGACATCTAAACCGTTTACTTTGACTGTAACAAATGTCACGAAGGATCTAATTGGAAAACTAACTTTACCTTATGGGCTAAGACTTTCAATGGCGCTAACTTATCCTTCGAAAGAAGAAAGTAGTTACCCCAAAACTAACCAAAACAGTTATGGACAACCAAGCTATTATGGCAATCAAAACAACGTGCAATTCCAGGGTGAACCTGCAATTAATTTCGGAAATATCGTCAGCGACACCTTCGTACTGAAAGAACGCAAAGCAGCATTAGAATCTTCAAGTGGAACATCCGCTCCTCCCGTATCTGGCAACTCTAATGATAGAGCCTCGATCTTAAATGGTATTTTGAGCACAATAATTGAAAATGGCCCAAGCCCAAGACCGACTAATGACAGCAGTCAGAGTCAGACACCTCAAGAAAGCGAAACAGAAGAAATTCACCTTCCAGGAGACTTGATCGCTAGAGAAATCCCTCTGAATGGAGAAATTAATTTTGGATCATTGGACAATTTAACCGAGTTTCTAATTGAGGATGGTTCTAAATCCCGACCATCAAGACGTCAATTGAATTCGATGAGGGAGCAAGTACCCATGTTCGTGGCAGTACAATATTATACAGTCGGAAGGAATAAAGTGAGGACTTACGAGCAGGGAGCAGAAAAGAATTCCAGAATCCACGTCGTTTTGGGTCACAAACATTTCTCTTACAAAAATATTAAGAACTTAAATGAATTGTATGATTATGTCAACGAAGATTATGAAACTTATCAACCAAGTGGGGATTACGGCTCCAATTATTTCAATGCCAAGCCTAAATTCCGAGTCAGTAAATGTACAATCGACCTAATCATCGAATTCGTCCATTTCTCATGGAGAGCACATCAAGACACTCATACTGCTACAGAGGCAAGAGGCAAAGCTATCTCTAAACGACTTGCTAAGCTATTGAGTCAAAGTACAAAAAATAAACCTAGATTCCGACCAAATAAATCCCAAGAAGAAACTCCTGTTGACTTCTTCACTTGGGCTTATACAAATACAATTGGTTATCGCACTCTAGTATAAACGATTTAAATTCATTTTTAGTCATGTCCTCGTCAATGTACTTAATATTGTATCTATTTTTATATTGCACTTCTAATGTACAAAAATTAATAGGTACCTGTCACGAAGAATTTCAATCTGTAAAACCCGTAAAACCCTACACAATTTATGCACATGTACTACATGTACATTAATTAACCCTAACCCTTGTTGCTTTCAAACGCGCCTTTTTATTGCAGTCAACTCCTGTGGCCATGTATTATTATATATTTGATATAATAAAGATAATGTTGATTCTCCAGTGGTTTTAATAAAATTTGAAGTAAGACATTCATTTGCGTTGCTGACCCATGCATTCATCCATGTGTAACATTCAATATGTTTTTCCCATCCCAATGAGAACGCACTCATCAAACAACATCAGCTAGTGGGTGTAAATCATTGATTCATCATGCATGATCAATGTTACATCTCAAAATAGGTATTTGTAGTCAGAAGCCAAAATAAATTGTCATAATTCTTGTTCGTGACTCCTGAATGGCTTGTTTATTATGATATACTGAATATACTCTACATAGTTGTATGATTCTTCTTGGTTGGGCTTTACACTTTTATACGTTGTACCTTTAAAAAATCATCATGTCCGGTAGGTACACTTTAAAATTAGTAAGTGTAAATAATAATAAATACACTGTATTATTTCGGCATCGAAGTCTTAATGTACTAAAAGTGAATTCAGCAGTTAACATATTTAATGAGTCCTACATTATAATTTGTGAAGTGTCTACTTTTATTATAGTGTATGATGAAGTATAAATGTTTACTTCAGCAATTATCACATAGGTACACGTATGACTTTGAGTAAGCTCCGAGTTCCAAGTTCCACTAAACTAACTACTACTACTCTCAATCAAAACACTTGACAAAAGCTATCTGCAAAAAAAAAATAACATATACATGTACCAAAAACCTGCAACTTAAAAGGGTCGTTTAAAAATCATGGATAAATAAATATGTATGCTGTGTACTATCTTTGTCCTTGTCCTTGCTGAAAATTAATGCAGGTGCTAGTAGTGTGCTAGTATAACTTTTAAGTCTTGGTACCTATCTATTCATTAGAAAAGCTTTATTTGCGTTTGGAATATGGAATGCAGAAAATGCACATACTGTAACGCATACTACAGACACAATGAATACCTTCAACTCGGCAATTTTGCAAACATTTCATAATATTTAATAGAATTTTAATCAAAACATAATATAACTTATGCACATGAGCAAACATATTAAAGCATCGTAATGCTGATTGTGACTCTTGTAATTGCAATGTTTTACAGGTCTATGAAAAACGACAGTGATTTGTTTATGTATTAAAAAGCTATTACCTACCTATTATCTATAGGTAGTACTCCTTACTTGTAAATAACTTGAACAGTGATCATACAGCTACGATGGATTTAATACTGTAATCCTGAGCTTTTTTCGATATTATTAGTGTAGTCATAAAAACGACTTTGGCCTTACCTACTGATGAAAAGTTGAGAGAAAAAGGTTTCGCACAAATAGCAACCTTGGGAGATTTATTTGAATAGATACTTAATAAATACTGCCACACGTATCACATTTACGTGTGCTAGGAAGACACTTTTGTCAAATACGCGTTTAATACCTAGGAAAACCAGTAGGTACTCTAAACACACTGAAAGCCGGCAATTATATAATAATGCTATGCATGCATATACATGCTCCATGCACCTATATAATTAGGATGATTTGTTTTAATTTGATTCGTGGACACTTCAAGCCAAGAGATTGGGAAGAGGAAATTACTTCAATGACATCTCATATTATACAGAATACAAATCTACATCTTTTACATTCTATATAATAATTTCTGATTATAACGACTGTTTTGTCTTTAAAAACAGATTGTTTCAAAATAATAGTATTCAGCGTTTTCAGTCAATATCGTCTTAGACTTATTGGTATTGTATTTCAATTTGGAGTCGTATTTATTTAAAGATTTTTTATATAGCGGATCACATTTACGTTATTGAATGAACAATTCGTAATTCATTACGCAGAGTTAGCTTCTATGAAATCTCTGAACACTGAAACCTCAGCGAAAACAGATGGGTATCCGGGTCTGAAAAGAAATCAATTAAAATGCATTAATATGTTCCATTCCATACTTCTTAGCTATTTAGGTATCAAGGTATCCTTATTTACATCTATGGCATCACATAAACATAACATAAGCTAAGCACACCACATGCTAAAAATCACCATTGCACTATCATCAAATCATCATATCTATCTTAGTGGTCTATCGTCTGTATATGTAATTATAGTGTGATCCAAGAAAAAATTTTAACGAGTGAGTGTAAGGAAATTAAATTGTCTTAAAAAATAATTGCAAATGAAAAATTTTAAAAACGGTACAAAATATAAATATAATATATATAACAATAGTAGTGTATTATATAATATGAATAAAAAATAAATACAGTATTTTACCTGGCACAACCTGAAAAAAAAGAAAAATTTATTAGATTTTTTGGTTTGATGAAATGGTCAAAGAGTTATGATAAGATATTCAAATAGATTAAAATAGTGCAAAGTTTTCGTAAATACCATATCCCCAAGAAATAATTCCAGCCAAATACCAACCAACTTCAGCTCCTAGGTCGTTAGCAATCATTGGTCCACCTTAAGTACATTATTTTACGCAAAATGCCCTTTAGAAACTTCTTACTTCCATCATTTGGAAATGGCTGGGAAAGCATAGACGAATATATTTTCTAAATTACCACTGTCTCCAGTGCATGCATCTCTTCCTCCTGGAGGATACATAGCACAAATCATATTGTCTCCCTCAAAATATTCATCAGTGTAAGCAGTTCTGCACTGATTATCGTCAATGAGTGGAAGTTCCACTTTCCGCAACTTTTCTGGGAGACTTCCGCTTTCTCTAATAACTCCCCAACCACTGACAACGACATTTCCAGTAGCAGTATGCATGCTTGGGGCAATGGCGATTGCTCCAACAGCGTCATTAAAAACTAAAGGTTGGCTCAATTTCAATATCTGAAAACATTTATTTGTGTTAGAGCTTAATGACCCTAATAATGCCAGTTATTAACAGCTATAAAACATAACTATTACGATTAACGAAACCAATTAAAAGCTACTTTTCCCATTTTAACAATAAACGTTCTGAAATTATTCATATAGACATTTGAATTTTTTACAGCAATGTCATGTGAAAATCCAGTAGATCCTGGATGTCCATCGTGTACTACAAAACTTGCTACATCTCTGTGTTGTTCAGTTGCTTCAAATTCGTACAAGTGATGCTTTCCTGTAAATGAATAATATGTTGGAATAAATATTGGATACATCATACATCTACAAGAAATCTATTCATTAAAAAATGCTTGTGTCAAAAATACCAGCTTTGATTGTGAGAGCTGATACATCATCGGTGACGATACAATGAGCCGCAGTTACCAAAGTTAATTCGTTAATTATGGTAGCTCCGCAGATGTGGCTTCCATAATATTGCAAACTGACTAACCATTTGAATTCATTCGGAGTTGCTTCCTCACCTCCGACAATCTTCCCAGCTTTACCCGAGAGAACACCATCTGTAAATGTAAAAAATGAAGTATTATACCATAAATTACGTTATTTTGGAATTTTTTCTAAAAGAAACTGAATTGTACAAGTTTACCGAATGACACTACCAGAAGTGATAGTGCAATGATAAAAAATTGCTTCATTTTTGAGCTAAAAAGAGCTACTGTTAATATGAACGCTCTGTAATGTACCTTCACTGATTCAATACTGAATCTTCAAGGTTAATAAATGACACTAATTGCTTGTTTTTTGGAAGCTTTTCGAGAGTAAGTACATCTGGGATTATGCATAATTAATCTATTAGTGATTAGATTGCGATTTGGGTGTGTGTCACTTTAATAAGAGTTAATCCGACTTCAAGGGATATCCAAGCGCTAAGCATAATATAGCTCTGCAATGTCCTCATGTGGTAAGTGTACACTAAAATAATGTGATTTAACGTGCAATATGCATTATGTAACATTTCATATGCATGATCTTTATTTTTTGAGTTTACGTAAATATTGTTGGGATTTCTTGCCCTCAGTGCATGGGCTATGATCTACTTATTGCTGTTATTATCGAAATGGAAATACCACACATTTTGAAATGCTTTGCTTACCCGCATTCATTACAATTCCTTTTTCAAATGTAGAAGTTCAAAACATTTCTATATAGCAAATATATTTATGTTCAATCCTGTCCCTATATACCATATATTAATCGAAACAAGATTCTGCCACTACAATTTTCACAGTTTCTTTATGATAAATATCATAGAGCGGCATGCGATGCATCAACTGAAACCTCAAACAATTTCTTAAATAAATTGTTTATTAAATGTGCAATTAAATTTACATATTTATGTTAAGCAATTACCACTGTACCACATCAACAAGTTTATCCTGTAAAGTTGTTGTGATCTCTTGCTGGAAAAAAAGTAGGTCCATAGGGTACAAACTCTGTTAAGCCATTGTGCTTTAATTTTGAGTGAACGATTAACAAATACTTTAACGATACCAGTTAAAACTCAATTGACTATGTATTTTATGTATACCTATAGGTATATATGTAGACATATTATTATTATATGTCTGTACCATATCGGTACTATTGCAAATTAGAATTACCTTTGTGCATAACAAAGCCGTCGATTTGAGATGCAATTCCAAATGGCATTGGTATTGGTACTTATGTATTCTATATACCACAAAATAATTAATTTAAACACAATTTTATACTGTTGACGTAAATCGTGGCAGTTTTATGGTTTCAGCTTATTTAGGTTTACCTTTATTTCACCAACAAAAAAGACTATCACGGAAAATTAGAACAATAAATCATGTCGTACAGAAATCATTAAAGTCATTCGACCTTATAAATGATTGTTTTTTGTAATTGTCATCCATCCTCCTTCAAAGTCCTAAGTCCCATTTCACAGATTGACTCATTTGTGTTTAAGCATGTAAACGGTAGAAACATGTTCCGGTTGGACTAGTCTACCCCTCTGGACATATACCCCCACTGGACTACATATACATCGTAATTATTGACATCTAAAGCATGCTATTTATTAGGGTGTCTGCGTGATAGTTTTATTAAAATAACAAAATTAAACACTTTTATCTCAAAGAGACTATACAGTATACGTACACTAATAAAATATTATTATCGTAAGTATATAGAAAATATGAGGCATCATGCGATTTTAATGAGAATTGAGAATAATATTTAAGTTGTAGTTGATAGCAAGATACCGCTGTACAGTGCAGTATATTTAGGTAATAAGTACCTACATAGGTAATAGGTACTATTGTGTTGAGCCGAATCAGTTTTTATCTGAGCTATTTATTATTAATTGTTTTATTCTTCCGTTCAAGTAATAGTCATAATATTATACGTCAACCAACCAACCTACCAGGTATTCGCAGTAGTGATGAAAGAACTATAATAACAAACTGTTTCAA